>WBND01000229.1:1025955-1072962 GCA_013398595.1 Tychaedon coryphoeus | reverse complement strand
AAACTACCAGAATGCCTAAAAAAAAAAAAAGGATTTAAGTCTTGTACTTTTGGAATATTGATTTCATTTAGAAAGATATGAGTGCTGTGATAATAATTTTGAAATTAAGTCCTACCTGAAACATATGCACAAGCGTATTTATATAAAATGCATCTCTGACAATTGCTTGAAATTACATTTTGTAACGTACTGAGCATCAGTAAAAGAAGCACTGCCCAGACTTATCTATGGAGATTCTGCAACTGACCTACTTGCTCAGGGAACTGTCACAAATTTGCAGTGTTTTTCAGCCCAGATAGCTTTAAAAATACTTAAGTCTCTTCTCAGTTCATGCTCGGGGAATGGAACGTCTTACAAACTGCCTGAAACCTTAAACCTTTCAGTGCCAGGATGCACAGCTCCGTACCACCAGGAAAGACTGCAGTTTGACCCTTGGTAGTGGTAGCCCACACGTGAAGTCCTCGGCCTCGTTTTCTCCAGCCAATATAGTTTTTAAGGACAACTTGAACTACAACAATAGGCAGGATCAATTTCATTTGGATAGAGTCGCAGTCAATTTTAACAGAACAATTTACAACCGGTTCTCTTACAAGCCTTTCCTGCTTAGAAATACGGTGTGTTCAGAGGTTTATCCCCTAGGGTGATTAAACCGTCCCTTACTACCATGGCCACCGCGATTAAAGCGCGATTAAACGCGAACTCCCATTTTCCTGCGAGAGCTCTCCCCTGAAGGGCCCGAGCCACCGACGGGGCCGCCCGGGCAGCCCCTGGCCCGGCGCGCGTTAGCAGGGCCGCCACGCGCGCGCAAAAGCGAGCGGCAGGCGCGGCCCCTCACCGCCCGCGCCTCTTCCTGGGCGGGGCCGGGCCCCGCGCCGGTCCCGCCCTACGCACGGCGGCCCAGCCGGCTCCATATGAGGTGGCTCCTGGGGAAGCGGCTCCTGGGGGTACCAGGGATCTCCACACTACAGGCGGGCCGGAGACCCCGCCGGCAGGGGCCGCCCGTCCCTCCGACAACTCTTCTGCGAGCAGTCGAGTGCTAGAGCGCCTGCCCACGGGGCCGCTCCGGCCGGTGGCGCGCGCCCCTCTCGGTGGGCGGGCCCGCGCCCCCGGGTGCGCTTGGTAAGGCTGGGCAGGCGTCGCCATGATGAACAGCGGCGGGATCGGGGTCCCGTTGGGCTTCCCCCTGGGCCCTACGTCCGTCATCCAGGTCACCAACCTCTCCTCGGCCGTGACCAGCGAGCAGATGCGGACGCTCTTCGGCTTCCTGGGAGATATCGAGGAGCTGCGTCTCTATCCCCCGGAGTAAGTGGGGCCTGCGCTGCCTTCCGCAGTGACGGAGACTAGGGATGAGGGAGAGGCGCGGAGGGGCCGGGGGTGGCGGGAAGGGCAGGGGGGGAGACGCGCCATTTTGAGTGCGGGCACGAGGGAGGCGTCACGTGGTCCCTGCCCTTTGTATGGCCGGAGCGGCGGGGAAGGAGCTGCGCCCGCACTTAAGATGGCGGCGCCGGCCGCTCTCCCCTTTTCCTAAAAAACCGCTTTTTGTGGTCTCTCTCCTCGCCCATGCTGACTGCAGGCGAGCTAGATCGGGGAGTTCCAGGCCCGCACTCGCTCGACTGTCTTTATTGTTTTTCTTTTTTTTTCCTTCTGTTGGAAGGGCTCCGAGAAGGGGCCGTTCGAACAGAAGCCGAAGTAGCTGAGGTTTTGCAGAGGAAAAGAACCTGCCCTGCCTTGTGCTCGTAGTTGCCTCCAATGAAACTTGTACAGTAAATTCATCACGGGCGTCTCATCTCTACCTAAATTATAACGATTCGCGTGGTGTCAGCGGCGTGCGAAGGGTGCGCTCAGGACGGAGATGCAGGGGCTTGCAAAATAACAGTGTTGCCTTTCCCGAGAAGGCGATGATCAGCAGAAAAGGGGAGGACATGAAATTTTTCTTTTTCTCTCAAGGCAGCAGTTGTACTGGGAAACGAATAACAAATGTGCCTTGTCAAACCTTGTATTTTCTCAGAAAAATCGGAACAGTGGAAGGAGAGGGCGTTATTAGCATCTCAGTACATGAACTTTGATACAAAAATGCTCAGGCTAACAAAACTTCGATTTGCAAAAAAAAAAAAATAGCCAGGAAGTTGGTGTTTATCAGGTTTTATGTCACTACATAGGGTCTGACTATGTTTGAATACGAACCACTCAGAAAAAATAAATATTTAATATGTAAAATATGCTTAAATAAGATATGCCTTACTGAGAGCTATATGGTGGATTTTTTTACAGTTTTCTCGGGCTTTGTCGTGGACTTGTTCCATGGTTGGTTCTTTATATTTTGGGTTTTCTCGTAACTGAATATATTTTTTTGTTACAGCTGTTGTTCTTGTCTTTCACGAGGTTATATAACAGCTTTTAAGGGAAATGGAGACTTTCTTGACATTCATGCACAAATAATGATTGTGCCAATGTGTATAATTTTGCCAGGATGTATATTCACAGAAAATACTAAAATCCAGTACCACAGAAAAGAATAATTTGGGAATGTCAAGGTTACAATGCTGATGAATTCCGTTTTCAGAGATAGGATGAAGGATTGTGATTACCTATTTTACTCTTGGTTTTATTTACCATTATTTGTTCATAAATGTTAGAAGTATAGTTTTCCTTGCCTCATACTTATGGACATTTGAACTTACTTCCAAATTACTACCTTGGGAGAAAACTAAGTATTTACTCTAATATTTTTCCTTAGAAACAAAAGTAAGAAGTGCCTCCCGACTCTCTGAAAATGTATTTAAATAACATTGTGATAAACTCATAAAATAGTATTTCATTGACGAGTGGATGGGAAGTAAAGGTGTCCCAAACAAAACTATCAGTTTGATCCTGGTTTGTAGGATGTGACAGGTCTTTTGCCTTGGGTGTGTACTCCAGTGTGATAGCCATTGACACAGCCTAGCTGTGTTTTCCAGTTTAGCAGAACAGCAACAACTGTGATTGGATTCTTACTCCCAGATATGCACAGAAAGTCCCATACATTTGTCACCCAGTTGAAGTCTGCCTTTCAGAGTAGCCTTCGAAATTACATGTGTAGCAACGAGCCTTCAGATGTGGCCTTAAGAAGATTTTTGAACAGTTAAATGTTGAAAAACGTACTGAGCAACAATTGGGTTTTTGCAGAATGAGTTGTTTGAAAGCAGGGAGTCATAAACCGTCTCTACTAGATGTGTAAAGACCTGCTGTGTAATACTGCTTGCTTCTGAGTAGTCTGGAGTGGTCTTGGAAGCTAGAGCACTGTTTGAGAATAAAACTTTTGGTTTAACCAAAAGTTGGATGATGGGCTGGTTTGTCGTAACCCTTCCCTAGTCAAGGGCAAGCCTGGATTGGCCTCTGTGTTCTGCCACCAGGAGGCTCCGCTCTGGTTGCAGCCCAGTAGGCGTGGAGAGGTGGAGACATGTGCCATACCAGACCTTGGCAGTGAGGTTTGGGGCCTCCTCTAGTTTGGAGCCTGATAGTGTTCTGTTAATGAACCAGAGTATTTGGGCAAAGCCTAGTTTAGCATTGAGAGGTGCCACCCAAATCATTCTCTCTCATATACCTTACCATTCTGACACAGGTAGATGGGCCACCATCACTTAACCAAGAAAAGGGATATCTCATCTGAGAAAAGGACTCATCATCTGTATGGTCAAATAAATAAACATTGTTTTATCCTTCAGTGACAGCAATATAAGTGAGGCTTTTGAGACAAAACACACACAGCCTTATTTAATCTGATCTGCAGTATTATGCCATAGTATTCAATTTTAATGAGTTACTAATTTCTGTCATGTCCTCCACACCTCACACACCCTACCTCCCAGCCCCACTTGAGAAAATTTAAACAGTTAAGAAATGTTTTGTAGCTTTTTTAAATTTTTTTTTTTAAATTACTGTAGATTTCTGAATAGATTCTTTTTAGGAAATACTTTGGTTGATTTTTATCCTGTTAGGAGATGAATGTTGCTGTCTTCCTACAAAGGGAAACAAAAATGTTTGAAATGTCCAGATACTATTTAGATATTTATTACTTCAATAATCTTCTTTTTCTAAAGAGGCTAACTAAATTTTAGTAACTTTGAATCAGAGATGTATGAGTTGCTTTTGCACATCAAGGCTGTGTAACCTAGGAAAAAGATCATGAGTCTCCCTCAATTCAGCCTCAGTAAAGGCTAGCAAAAAAATGCCAACAAACGGAATGAGAATAGGACTTCACTGTTTTGGGAAAGCCTTCTTAAAAAGGCTAATGGGAAGATTTTGAAGGCCCCCTTCATAAAAGGAGAGGGCTCAATTACTGTTAAACCTTCTAGACTTTTAGATCTCTTAGATCTTAGTAGTTTCCCTCGATGCAACTTCAATGTTTTTTTAGTAGAGATGGTCACTTTTAGAGAATTTCTCCTTCCTAACCTTTGGAAAACACTAGGTATCAAGATATCTTTGTAGAGTCTCATTTGCACCAGTGTTCAGACATCTAATATTTTTTAACATACTGTCTACATAACTTTTGTGTTCTAAACCAGGAAATGTAGGAGAGTAAATCTTAAAAAAACACTTAACAGTACAGACTCCATAGATGTTAAAATTTGTAGCAATTATTGGGGGAGTCTGAAACTGCCTGGTGCAGAATTATATTTTTGAGCTGGCAAGGAAAATAAAAAAGGAAAAAAACCCGTGGCATATTACAAGTCTTCAGGCTGTGTGGACCATAGAACCTTCAGTGGTGGCTTTAGCCATTTGGGTTATAACACTGAGGGATGCGCCTTAAAACAAACAAGCAAACACCATACAGTGACAACAAAAAACCCCAAGACACCCTCAGCTGCCTCCCCTTAGAGTCGTCTCCCAACCAAACCAAATAAAAAATTACTTGTAGCCATAGAAGTCTTTGTGCTAAATGAAGTTTTTCTAGACTATTGAAAAAGTCACAGCTGGCTGTCACCTCTGATGGAAACCGTTCTGAACTGAACCTTAACAGCTGTCTCAGAAGCTGTTCTATGCAGTTATTTCCTTCCTGAATGTGGACACGTGCAACAGTGATATACAAATGAAGCGGGCAGAAGAGATGTAGTCATCTTGTAATATTAGTTTTTCTACATTGTATGAGGTTGACTTTCATGTTTATGTGTCTCCCACTCCCTGTTTAGTTTTTCCTCCACAGTGTTGTCTGTTCTTAAAGAATTTTCCATCATAGATGTTTCTGAATGCCATTCTGAATTTGGCCATCTCTAGATGTTATACATTGGTGCTACTGTCCTGTTTGCCAGAAACAGTAGTCTGCCTACCTCAGGCTTACATTCTTGATTTATTTTTTTAATTAATACAGTAAGATTAAAAAAAAAGCTTTTTTGTCTTAAGCTTTTGATTTATATTTTAATCCTGAAATCTAATAGAATTTCATAGAATAACTGGGGAACTATGTGCTCAGAATTTGAGGGGACTCCAAGATGAGTTGTGTTAAACTTGAACTGCTTTTGGTGCTTCCAGAAATTTGACAAGGGTTTCAATTTTGATTGTGACAGGACCAGAGTGAAAAAGTCTGTGCAGCATTTTTTCCATGATCTCAAATGAAAATTGCTGATGTTCCAGCAATATCGTATTGCATTCTTTATTTGAATATCTTATCTATACTTCCTTAATGTGAAGAAATTAGCTGTTGGTATAAAGGTCACAAACCTTGACTAGGGAATCCATTTTTAAAGCAAACTTTTGTGGTTTTGATCAAGATTGCAATGTTTGCATGTTCTCTGTTGGCGTACTGTGTAATGGAAAAGTGAATTACAAATTTTCTTCCCTTTTGTAGCCAAATGGTGAGTTGCTCCTACTTCCTCCAGTGTTAACTTCACGCTCCATTGAGCCAAACTTAGGGAAATGATAAAAATGTTTTTTGTTACATTAGTCAGCTAAGACCCAGTATTTGAAAGCCCTCTTAAGAGCTGCTTTTATCTTTGTAAGAATTAATAAACTACTTTTGTGACAGCTGGAGAAAGAATATTGATTGCTACAGGCTAGTACCTCAAGGACCCACCAAAAAATGTGAGGGTTTGTTGTCTGGCTTGTAATTGTCAATTGTAAATATGCTCATTAAAATAGTAATTTGAAATGTATTATACAGTGTTGTGTAGCCAGATAGTAGAAGAAAATTAGTCTTGTTAGTTGGTGATTTTGGTTTATGTAAATTTTCATTAAAAAGCTGCTCCATGCTTTAAAAAAAAAAAAATTAAAAAAATGTCGCTGATATAGCAAGTTGGCAAGTTAATGCATTTCGATACTTTAGGCTTCCTTTTCTAGGAAAAAACCTTTTTTTTTCCCCCTGAGGAGTAATATTGAAAAATACATGCATGCAATTATGACTAATTGATGTTTTTTCATTTTATCTTGCAGCAACGCACCTCTTACTTTTTCCTCCAAAGTATGTTATATTAAGTTTCGTGAAGCTTCAAGTGTTGGTGTGGCCCAGCATCTAACTAACACGGTTTTTATTGACAGAGCTTTGATAGTTGTGCCCTGCGCAGAAGGTTGGTATTTTAGACGTTCTTCTGTAATGTTGGTCTTTGTTGTGTCTGTTAATTGTTTTAAGCTTTCTATGTAAGGTGATGCTCTGTTGTTATTTTGTTTTGTTCTATTGCATTTAAAAACAAAATTGAAAATTGAATTAAGAAAAACTCAGTTGTACATGTTTAATTGAAGTTCAGCATTTGGAAAAGGTAGTTGGCTTAAGTATGATAACTCAGGTTTCCATGGTTATTATATATTTTGAAGGAAAAGAAATTATGGTTTGTGTTGGCAAGTGTATTCACACACAGAGTTCTCACTGAAGTCAATGGAGCTCTGAAAAGATCAGGCAGTTTCCTGATGCATAACATTGCAGTTTGAATCTCAGTGTATCACATTTGCTGTAGAGAATTTTTTGCTGATTTGTACTTTTTTAAAGATACTGATTATTTCTGCACTTTTTTTAGAGTGAATCCCAGATTTGTCTTACAGATGTCATGTATTTATTTGGCCATTTTAGAGTCATCTAATCGGAGATATTTAGCATTCAAAATACCATTTGAATAGAAATGTTAATCTGCTAACTCAATTTTTGAAAAACAGTTTTACCTTTTTGTTACTGTTGAAAATGTTACTTCATATGCCATAAAAAACTTTTCTTACGTATATTGATATTTGGATATGTTTAAATATGCAGTGATCTGTCCAGAATGCTCCCATCATAAAATGTACTTGATACTGTTAATGAGATAAAACATTTGATGAATACTAAATTGACAGGCGCTCCTTTAACTAGCTCTGAAGCTGTGCTTTTATAGATGTGTTGAGTACAAGAGAGTTTGTGTTGTTAATATAAGCATCCTAGACTTGAATACAGTTACATGAAGCAGGGTCCTGTGGCAAGCAAATCAATGGAGTTTGGCAGAGCCCCATTGACTTCATTGGGATCACTGTGGAATTTACCCTCTGACTGGTGCTGGATCTGTTGCCTCTTATGAATGGAATCATTCCAGCTGATGGAGTGAACCTGACTTTACTTTCAGCTTGGTTGCCGTTTTGCCATGAGCAACAACATGTAGAGTAATTGAACTGTAAACTGCAGCAGATCAAGAATTACCTCTTATTAACACCTCTGACTGCAAGAATCAGGTTTTGGTTCAAAAAAAAATACTGTTGACTTCCTGCAGTTTGTTAACAATAATCTCAGAGTACCATTTTTTGGCATGTTTACTGCATCATGATCTAGAAAGTGTGAGATGACTGCTGTTGTAATATTCATCTGGGACATTCTTAACAAACTGACAAGTCTCCAAAATTTCACAAACTATAAAATTACTTTTACTAAAGGTCATATTGACCTACAGTGTACTGCCTATTCTCATAGCTTTCTTAGGCAGGTCATACAGCACGTACATTTGTCTTTGTAAAGCCAAGGTTTTAGTTTCTTTTGTGTCTTGTTTTGGGGACTCTTTGTTTTCATATTTTTAACTTGTTCTTAAACCACAAAGAGAATATTGCTGCATACAAAGAGAATATTGCTGTTTGCAGTGGAAACTGTATAGCAGCTAAGGAGACCAGAGTCTCCAATTGAAGATTTGCCCCTAAATAAGTAGACTAAAGATTATTCAGAATCTTAGTTTTATATTTCATCAATAAGATCTTAACACTGGTTCAGTAGTGCCAGAGAGGGAAGATGGCTGCCTAATGAGTGAACAACACTTCGTGGTTTTTCTTTTGATGAGATCACTGCCTGGCATGATATGGCAACAGGCAGGTAAAGCTACATTTTCCTGTGTCTTTTGTGGTAGACAGTGAATGAAAGGAGAATAAATCAAAATTCTGACAAATCTTGTTCCAGCTCTTTTCATAACTGTCTAAACAGGCATTTCTGAGAAAACATTGTCACTGTTCAGAACCATTCTGGACTCCAGAGAAATGTGTGCATTATTAGGTGAACAAGTGACTGGGTTTTTAGGTCACTTTTTTTTTAATGTCAGAATGCTATTCCTTGTAACTTTATATCAGAATCAGTCATTTACAAAGAATATGTGAATTTATACAAATTTAACTTTCTCATAAATTTATTGTGTGGAATAAGTATGGCTTTGGAGACCATGGCACAAGGGGTTTTTTGCTATGTATCATACAATGCACTGTTAATGGAGTCAGTGGAGTGGATCAGGTTTTAAAAGTAGTGATGGCTTTTTAATCCTTCCAGGAGGTAACATTATACCGTTGGCCAATATTGCCAGTAATAAAGCATTTAATGTGTGAGGTTCAACATAGAGGAGAGGTAAAATGGAAATGACAACCTCGTTCAAAAAAATATAATAAAATCTGAAATTTGGAGTGTATTTAAACATTGGTAAATCAAGAAGGAAGTCAATACAGAGTGAAATCAATTTAAAGTGTGTGACATTTGATGAACAATTTAACAAAAATGTAATTGTAAATGAAGTAAGATTATTAAGATGTGAACATATGACTTCTTGTGTGTGTGTGTATTGGTAGATTTTTCTTTAAAATACTTTGAAAATGCAAAGGTTGAAAGCTAAACAAAGATGCCACCCTAATCTTTCTAAATTTTATGTCCACATTATCTGGTAGATGGATTTTGACTATTAATTTGGTTTTGTATGTTTTCTCTGTGTGATATTTGTGCATTATTAGATGACTAGACTGGCCAAGGCAGACCTGTTACACTTGCCTGAGTTAGGCATTGTTTGCCATGCCACTAAACCTGCCGCCAAGTGAAACCTTCATGGGGGAAATGAGATCGAAGTCTGACCTGCTGAAGATGGACGCCCTGTCTCTGTTTTTATTTTATTTTGCTTTCTTTCCTTTGTTTCTTTTATTTTTTATTTTATTTTGTCCCTTTTTTGTTTTGTTCTGTTAAATCTCTTTCCCTTGTACTTGTGAACTGGTACTTCAGTTCTGTAAAATGATGTTTGTAAAGGGTTCACAGTGTTTAATTTTGAAGTTGACCTGAAGCTGCTTATGAATGGTGGATGGTATACAGAGAATTTTGAATATGATTGGGTTTTAATGTTCTGAATTAAGAATAAATTTGATTTGGAGTTCGTTAAAGTATCTAAATTCAACAGATGAGTATGTTGTGTCAGAAGACAGGAATAGTGAAAAATTTTTCAGTTTTGAGATACATTCTTCCGTATGTTGTGCTTTTTGAGTTTATCTTGGAAAATGACAGTTAAAACTCTTATTTCTGGAGAAAGCAACTTTAGAAAGTAAAGTTATAATAATTCTCTGCTATTTTCCTTCAGCAGAGTGTTTTATGTTGCGCCAGCTGTTTGAAAGAAGACTTACTATTTATGTCTAACATGATGAGTTTAAAATAATTATTTCTGAAATTGAAGTTTTATGAATATTGCATGTCACATTACATTAAAATATATAAAAATATTTGTTTACTTGTAATGAGACCTTGCTAAAGTGAGGTTAGTAGTAGAAAGATTTCATCCTTTTTTTTATTTCCCCGCAACTTTCAGAAAAAACTATTTACCACTCATAAGTACAAATGCAGCCTGAAGTTTTGGTTGGAGTGTGTTATGTGAGACACATTGTCTTTTAACACTGTTACTTGTGGGAAGATTTAATCAGTTCTCTTTTTTTGTGTGTGTGTGTGTGTGTGTGTGTGTGTGTGTGTGTGTGTGTGTTGCACTTTGACATGCTCTAGTGGTGATTATTTCAGGAAGGGGTTTAAATAATCCACTGAAGTCAGAAAAAAAAGTGTTTTTCCAGTCATCCCAGAGTCTCAAGAAGCCCTGGCATTTCATGCTGGAGTGACTGAGATGGTTCTCATCCCTAAAAAATGTTCTTACTTCTTGTGACACAGAAGCCATAAAAGAGAAATGGTGGTGGACAAACTGGCATGTCTGGTCCTCAGGCATTGCTCTTCCTAGCCATCTGCACTGAGATCTCTTGGTTTCACTCCTATCACCAGTCTCCATACTGCGGCTGGGAAGAGCTGATTCGTGATCTTTGTGGGATTTGGCTTTGACAGTTGTGATTGCCAGTAGCTGTAATCTCTTTATTCCCTTCTGCTAAATCCACTAAGATTCATGAGTTGGATCTCATAGAAATTTTTTTATTTCTAAGTGTACATTTTCTGTTGATGTAAAGTAGCAGGAAAATAATGACATTTTTTAATGTTTAAAGTAGATTGTGAACTCTTCAGCATTTTTAAAACAAGCAAACTCATTTGCAGAAGCCTTTTAGGATGTGAGGGCTAACTCTTCAAGTTCACTACGAAGAGTTGGAAATTAATTTCTTTTGAGCTCCTTAAGAATAAAAATACTGTGATTAGTACTTTTTTGATGCAGATGATTCTGTTTACCCTTCAGCAAAATGGGTTCTAGTGTGGACTAGGTTGTCTATGGCTCTTTAGACTAATAGTACCAAAAAGTAGCAGTCACAACTGTGCCTTTAGGCAACACTGGAACTATGTACATTTGCTTCCAGATTTTTTTGTGAAGGGAAGAATCAATAAATAAATGATCAGAGAACCTGTAGTATACTAAGAAGAAGAACTTACAAGAAATCTGTCTAAGGATGTGGTATAGATATGGCATGTTTATTTTGACTGCTTCCCTCATTAGAAAATAAATATCTTCACCTTATTCTTGCTCAGATGTTAAATACCGTGTTCTAAAAATAAAAGTATTATTCTTAAACTAAACTGTCCTAAATTACTGCATCATAACCCACATATTTTGATGTATTTAGTGGGCTTGTATTTCCTTGACAAATACAATTGCAGAGGTAAAACTGCAAAATTTAGATCTTTCAACTTATGAGGTTATTTGGACTCACATACTAATTTTTTTTTCAAAACTTTTTAAAGAATATGAAGGTAGATATTCAAGATTCTACAGAACACTGTTGTGGAGGGAAAAAAAAATTAAATCTGCAGTATTTTTAATAGCTTGACCTAGTCTTAAAAACTGGAAAAGTTATTCTGAAGAGACAGGGTCTTCGAATATACAGGCAAATTTTCAGGGTTCTGTCTGTAGCAATGGACTCTTTCTCATTTTTAAAAACAAAATAAATGAGTCATTCTTTGTGGTATGGAACTGACCAATTTGATTTTTTTATTTAAAATAGAACTTCACATTGTTGAAAGATTGAAGTATTCTGGAAATAATGCTGCAAAACGTTATAATTTACGTATGCATGCTGTTCATTCTTGTGAACTGCTGTAGTGGTAAACATACCTGAAATGATGAGTGAATTTCTTGAACAACGTTTCAGCAAATTAATGGTTTCAGTTATTTCAGTGCTATGATCCATATACTTAGTTTAGGTTTCTACTGAAGTCACTTTATGAACTTCAGTCACTGTCTGTCTTAGTTCTATGTCCTAACTGAGCTCCTGTTTAAAAGGGCTAAACGCCTAAGCATTTTGTAAGTTTACCTGGTTAAGTGTGAATTGAATTGGCTGTATGTAAGTGCATACTTAAATTAGGCATATAATCATGTACAGTGCTGACCAAGGCTCTCAGTTAGCATGCAGGCACACCACTATCAGAGGCATTTCTGCCATTAGATTTAATTGCTGCGTCTCTTGATCCCTAGAAACCTACATGAGTAGCTGTTGGATTCCAAGATGCTCACTGTTCAGGATAAGTTCTGGTTCATTAGTCATTTGAAAAGACGTTAGTATTTCAATTTTCAGAAGAACTGGTACATAATTATATGCCTAATTTGCATGCACATCTGCTGGAACTGTATATTCAGAAGCCTGTTAGTAGGCCTGCATGTTAGGCAGGGTTCGCAAAACTTTTGAGCAGTCAAGCAAGTCAGGTACACCTCCCATTGCATGCCTGACTTCAAAACGAGATCTGTTAAGAGTGCTGAACATTGTGGTGGTGGCTTAGATTTGTGCATGTTTTTTTAAAAAGCCCTGGAAGTCATTATTTCACAGTTAAGTCATAGGTGCTAATAATTTTCCTGTTTTTCTCCCTTAGATAGTAAAATCAAATGGTTTTTTACATGTTAAGGAACAAATTTTGACATGAATAAAATAAATGTAAATAGGAAGCATGAAGAAAAAAGGGTACTGTTATTTTATCTGTTCTGTTCCACCCATGCTACATGTAAATTAAGTTTCATTTAGATTTGTTTTGTCATTCAGTCATAGCCAGTTGTAACCCAGACTTTCCTGCAGATCTGTAGAGCAGGTTTGCAGCACTTGTTTCTTTTCATTTTTTAAAGTAGTATGTTTTCTGTGGTGTCAGTTGAAAGTCATATCGCTAAACTTGCATGGTGTTTTGAAACCTCCCTCAGATTTTCCTTTTCGATAAGCATATATATTAATCTTTGAGTTTTGGATTTAGATGTTTTGTAGTTAAAATGTGCAGTTTGAGTCAAGCAGGAAACCACTGGCACAGCTTTTTATTTATTATTCAATTATTAAAATAATGTTTAAATAAGAGCATTTACTTTATTAAGATGCATGGGGTAATACTAAAGGACTCAGTTGGTTAGCATATATACAGTTATGCCAGTGATTTTGAACAGATCATGGATACCTAGTGTAGTTAGGACTTCTTTCACTAGTTTTTTTGTTTAGTGTTTAATGTTTGTGCCAGTTTTAATCCCTTTACGTTTCAGTTTTAAAATGAACATTTAATTGTAGTCATTAATTGTTTAACTATTAATCTTTTGATTTTTGGAGATTTTTTTGGATGTTCATTTAGTAGTCTAATCATGGCTAACATTCAATGAAACCTACATTTAATTCAGCTTAGTTATTTCTTAAACTTAGACAGGAGGACTGTAATCAGGTTAAAATAACAGGAAGTAACTATGTTGGGAAAATAGAACTTGCTTGGCCTGATTAGTTATGATTTGCTCCAATCTCAGTAAATTTAGAGTTAGCTTTCCCGTTTCAGAAAAACTGAGGTGACTAGAATGTGAGAGAGTACAAATCTAAGTTTTTTTCTACTCTTCCTTCCTCCACCTTTAACTTCACTTGTCGTATGTATTCTGTGCAGTCACAGTAGTTCAGTAGTTTATTATTTTTATATTTTATTTATTTTTACATTCTAAGTAGGTAGCACAAGAGGAATAAAGAAAAGCACAAATTTCAGTCAGCACATACTTTGGGGTTTTTTTTCTTTTTTTTTCTTTTTTTTTGTTTTCGTTTTTTGTTTTTGTTTTTTCTTTTTTTTTTTTGGTTTTCTTTCTTTTACTGATTTGGTTATTTGCCATTTCTGGGGATTAAACTTTAAAAAATGTTCTTCTTTTCTGTATCTGATGTTCTGTGTGCTATTAGTGATGCAGCCAACACGAACGGTTGTCATGTGTAAAACAACTTTCGATCACCGCGAAAACACCGCCCTGGGAAAGCGTCCATGCTTGATATCGTTTGGTTCATGAACGTTAAGTTTCCAGTACAGGTGACCCATAGCTCAAAGTGTTAAATAATTATATACATTATTCAGTTTTTAAAATAATAATCCATTAATGAGATTGCTAGTCTTTGAAGTTTTGCTCACTTTTGTTTTTCCTAAGAGAGCAGGGTAAAAGGAAAAACTTAAGCTATTTTTTTCTTTGTAAGGATCTGGTAGATAGATTCGTTGTTATTTATTACATTTTTAAATGCAAGGGTAATTGTAAAATCATAGAGTAACATCTGACTAGTGTTCCAACTCTGTGTAATGCTTTCATTTGCTTCTTCAGGTAAAATCCCAGATGAAGCCAAAGCCCTCTCTCTGTTGGCGCCTGCTCCTACTATGACAAGTCTGATGCCTGGTGCAGGATTGCTTCCTATACCTACACCAACCCCCTTGACTACAGTAAGTAGAGTTCAGGGTCTGTATAATTTCCAGTTTCCTCTGTTCTCTGTAGCCTTTTCTGTGTACAGGGAGCAAGGACTATCTGGTCCCCAGATGTTACAGAGAGGCTTTAGCTTTAATCACTCTCCTGAGGATTGATTAGAAAATGTCCAGTGTGCTTCTTTTCCATTAATTTGGTCCAGTGGTAGTTATCCACTGACAAAAAATTTAGTAAAACCTAAGTTACATTGACACCAGTTCTTCAGAATATTAAAAGCTGCAGTAGAGGCTTATATCTCTGTGGCAAGATTTTTGACTTAGACTGTCTAACAATGTATTCACTATGAAAAGTAGAGAAGCTTGATTCTGCTCTTTCTCCTCCTTTCCTGTTTGCCTCTGTAAGCCTTTCTTGACATCAGCAAGTTGCTGTGGTTTATTGAAAGAAAATTTAAGGTTAAAATAGAGTATTTTTTCCTATGTTACATAAAAAGGTACCAATGGCTTGTTCAAAACTCCCCACACTTCTTAGAAAATTTGTTTCTTGAAAAGGCTTTGAATCGAGAAAATTGAAACCAGGAACTCGACGGACCAATTTCATAGTGATTTTTAAGTGACTTCTTAAAATGTTTTGCTGGAGAGTTTTCCAGTTCCAAATGTGAGAGCTGTATTTCTCATTCTCTAGGTATGAGTGGAAGAACTATGGATAGAATATTCTTGGCATTTCAACTGTAATTATTGTTATCTTGGGTGATTAATTTGTCCAGAAGATGCTTTATGTGTCCCTTTGATGGCGCTGAGCACTGGAAATGCCCTTCTTTCCTCTCTAGCAAGATCTCAGCCATTCCTCATCTAGTCCAAATGCTTGTTTCATAAAAATAGGAATACTAGCAGTGTCTGAAAGAATCTTAGTTGATTTAATTGACTCTAAGCATCAGAGCCTGTATGTTTTGTGATTAATATATATCCCTGTCCAGATCTCTTTGATAAGACATTAGCTAAAAACCCACAAAGTACCTTAATTATGGAAGCTTATTTCTGGGTAATTTTTCTTCTCTAAAAAAAACTGCTGTGTTGTGACCTTAAAGTATTGCTTATATTCATTAGATCTGTTTTTGCAGAAATGCATCCAGGCAAACAGGTATTAAGAAGTGGAAATCTTTCACCAGTGCTTGGCTACAAAGTGTATCCTGTGCTTGTGTCTTCCAGCTTGGTGTTTCCCTTGGTACTTTGGGGGCTATACCAGCAGCAGCGTTGGATCCTAACATTACAGCACTGGGAGAAATACCACAACCACCAATTATGGGAAATGTGGATCCATCCAAAATTGATGAAATCAGGAGAACAGTCTATGTGGGAAACTTGAATTCCCAGGTAGCATTTTTTTTTGTTTCTGTGTTGTGGAAATAGTAACAGAAGGTGTGAAAATCTAATCTTAGGTGTTAAAAGAGATTCCCTTAGTTAATGGCAACATGAATTTAAACAAAACCCCCTAAATGCTTCTGTTAAAAGTGCAAAATCCCATGTAAATTTCTCTTTTTTTTATCTAGGCAAAGGACTAAGGGCATGTGGCTGCACTGGTTAAAATTGTAGAATATTCTTTAGACTAATGGAAGAAAAAATACACGCCTTTAAGTTTTGAAATGTAATTTTCCCAAATTCATGTCATATTTGTAAAAATGCTGAGATATCATTCAAAAAATCTGTAGCTCTTGAACTACCAATATATTATATAAGTGGTTTACATGGTATAATTTATTTTAACTGAGCTCTTCAACTCTTTGTAGACTACAACAGCAGATCAGCTGCTTGAATTCTTTAAGCAAGTTGGAGAAGTCAAATTTGTGCGAATGGCAGGTGATGAGACACAACCAACACGATTTGCTTTTGTGGAATTTGCTGACCAAAATTCTGTACCTCGAGCCCTTGCCTTTAACGGAGTTATGTTTGGAGACCGGCCACTGAAGTAAGAAATGAATTAACCATATGACTGTTGAATGAGAGATTTCTTTGTATCACTGAACACACATTTATAACTTACGTGTAGCAAAATGCTGTGACATATTTTTTCAGTATGCGGACCAGTTGTTAACAAAGGAAGAATTTTTATCAACTCCAGTTTCACAGTTTGGCATAAATTTCTCTCAATATGTACATTTGTATTAATCTTGAGGTAGTGTAAGCTATAATGGTGAAAAAATCTTTAAAGTCCGTAGTACTAATTAAGTTTCCAGTATTATGTATATGTAGTTAGTAGGTGTTAAATGTGGAGATGTGATCTGAAGTAGAGAAGTAACTTCCTAGACTTCTGAAAATACTGTAACATAAGAACGCAATGTTGCCTTTCTTTAAAAGTGGTAAGATTTCAAGGTAATAAAAGATACTTTGTGTACTTGGAACAGATGAGTGTTACAAATCTGTAGTTTGGCTGAACTTCTGGGTTTATAATTGTGAGTGAGTAATTAGGATGTTTTCCTTTCTTACTTGTTTTTCATTTGCCCTGTTCAAATGTTTAAGAATGAAAGGTTTTTATTTTTCTTTAATTTAGGATAAATCACTCCAATAATGCAATAGTGAAGCCTCCTGAAATGACACCACAAGCTGCTGCTAAGGAGCTTGAAGAAGTGATGAAGAGAGTAAGGGAAGCCCAGTCTTTTATATCTGCTGCTATTGAGCCAGGTAGGTATATTGTGTTCAGTACTGAATGTACTGAAAGCACATTCTGTGTTTAGCTTAGTACATATTTCTAAGAGCATTTTCAGAAACAAGAGAAGGGTATGCAAAGGTATCCAGTACATACTGGGGAAAAAACCAAAATAATCAAAAATCTGTTCATGAATCTGAGCTGTGGAATGAAGTATTTTATTTCATAATATCTTGTTTTCAGATACATGTTCACTGAATGTTCTCAAACATGCAAATTTGATACTAAATCGATACTTAATGATGGCACCTTTAAAGTTAAGAGCACGTGAAGACATTTAAAAGAAAATGTTTTCTACTTTCTGTTGTCGTTTAGCACCCTTTAATGCCATAGTGTCACAATCAGAGTGAGCTAGCATGGTTCTGAAAGCAGTAATATTATGCTTTCATTACCTGCAGCGGGTTAATTTGGTTTCTTTTTCATGGTGACTCAAGGCTGTATGCATTCTCAAAGCCAATGGGATCAGCAGATGATCTGGGATAGATGTTAACGTTGTAAAGGACTGCTTTTATCCAAATTGTTTCCCTGTTAACACTGAAATGCCAACTCAAGGGGAAGGTGGTGTTGTGTTGAGAGGTTAGGCAGACATTCCAGTGATGATTTATGCTGGCTTAAGCTGATTGCAAAACCACAGCATAAAAAAATCACAACTTAGTAAGCTTCCTACTTCTTTTCATCAGCAACTTCTGCCGTTCTTCTTACTAAGTGACCCAGATGTTGTCTTGTGTTGATTAGATAGTGTGGACTCTTGAGAGTTTTTTGGAGGGGAGTATTTTCTGTTGTATTTTTTGGTTAGTAGTAAAATAACTCTAGCACTTTATTACTGTTAAGGAACAGAATAATGATTAGACTCTGAACCATGGTGAGCTCACTGTTAAGTTTTCTATTGACTTTTTGGCCTTTGGTCAGACTTTCTAGCCTGTTCTGTTAATTCTTTCCTCCTACAAAACAAGGAGGAATAAAACTGCAGTATTTGTACAGTGTTTGAAATATCTAAAAATACAGACCGTGATACTTATTTGTATTTTATGCTTGTTTTCAAAATTATGCCCTCTAAATTTACTATGCTCTTTTCAAATTTTTTTAAAAAAAGGTTCTTTTATTACATAATAGACCAAAAGGAGGACGTGTTATTATCTTGTGCATTGTGGCAGCAACATAAATCCCATTCGTAGTAGAGCTAGCTGTTTATAATTATCTGGTTTATGTGTACTGCTGCAGGATGGCTGCACTCAACGAGTATATGCAATGACTTTCTTGGATGTTTCTGAAGGATATTTGCAAAGAAGGAAGATGTGCAGAGAGTAGGCCCTTTGCAATATATGTGGTACATTCCACTTGTGCCAGATTGTTAACTGGGATCTGTAAATGTTCTGAGCTTACACTGCAAAGTGGTTTTTTCCTCTCAGAGTCTGGAAAGAGCAGTGAAAGAAAAGGCGGTCGATCTCGTTCCCATTCTCGTTCAGAATCCAGGTCTAGCTCAAAATCCCGATCTAGGAGGAAAAGGTCACACTCAAAACACAGGTGGGTATGCCTTTTGTTTCAGACTAAATCAGATTGGGATTTTTTGCATGGTGCTGGTTACTGACTTTTTTTTAGTTATAGACAAGTATTCCTGTAGGGATTACTAACTTGCACCCAGCAGATCAGCATAACCAGGAGCTCTGTCTCTGAATAGATACTCTGTGCGTCTAAATCATAAATGTTTTTAGGATTACCTTCGGTTCAAACATACTAGAAGCCATCTCCAGTGTGATGTAAAATACTAAGTTCTGTGGGTTTTTTGTACATTTTATGGTTTTGTACATTAGACTATGTGGGCAAATAATGTTTTGTTACCTGTATTTTAAAGAGAAACCTGCGTTTTGTGAATGGAACATATAATTTACTGGTAACACCCTGAGCAGATAGGCTGGCTGGTTTTTGGTGTACAATTCCTATTGTCCTCAACTTCTAAACATTGAGGTAATAAATGCTGTGTTTTTATTTACTGGCCTGAAAATGTGAAGCTATGTTTTTGAAAAGCACAGGGAAAAGGCTTCAGGGACAGTTTCCCATTTTTAGGTTTTGTTTGCTTGGCTTAATTTGCTCAGTTCTGAAACAGAAAATTTATAGATCATTCTTGAAGTATAACCAACGAGATTTTTTTCTGAAAACGAAGCAGCCTTGTTCTGTAAGAATTATAAAGGTTTCCCAAAATGGTCCAGATTCTTTCAGTGTCAGGAATATCTTTTGAGAACCTGGGTAAATCAATCTAAAGATACTTGGTTATGTTAAGGATTAAAAAAAAAAACACCAAAGTTTGGAATGTTATTTCATTGCTTACACTTTTAAAAGGTGGGTGTCACCCATATTGCAGCAACAGCTCTGATTTATCCTTTCATTCTAAACAAGGCTACTAGGATACTTTAAATGCAGAAAATCTGGTGAGAGGGAGTTATTAGTTATACTATGAAATAAGTATGATACAAATGCAGGCTTCAGTTTTGCAATAGGAAGAAACCACACATTCTGATGTCTTCAAAATGTTAGGTACCTTTTTAATGCAAGAAGGACCATTTGGTTACTTCTTTATTGCTTGCTTCTCTGCTGTGTCCCTAACTCAAGTAATAACTGATAAACAAACTGTTTTTTGTGTAACAATGCAGTAATTTCAGCACTACCTTGTATTGGCACAAACCAAGTGGAATTTTAGAAGATAAACTTTTCTTTTTTTAGATGTGGAAAGCGTGTTCTTTAAACAAATGTTAGTTACTTTATTTTATTACGTTTTGTTAAATTCTTTAATATTGCTATTGTCAGTTTTAAGAACATGCTGTAAAAAAGGCAGTCTGACCTGTTGAGGCAGCTTCATCCATAAAAATTATCTATCCTTACTGCTTCCCCGTGTTATATAACAGCATTTTCATCTCTGTGACATAAAATTGGTCGAAGGTTGTGCTTTGGTTCAGTTGTCATTAATTGGCCTTGTGGTTGATTTGTATTTCCTTGCTGATGAGGAGAACAAAGCTGTAAGTAAAAATGGCTTTCCCTTCTTTTGGTATGTTTTAGGTAGTCCCAAACGGCACAATACTGTCATATACCAAGAGAAGGGGAAGCCATTTTTTACTTACAGTCATTTTGTTGGTTGACTTCATTTATATGAAGTTTCCATGTAAAATATTTTTCTTTTGACATTCTTATTTTAGAAGCAGATCTGGCAATAGATCTCTTTCAAGACATAAGGACAGACGCAGATCCAGAAGTCCCCTGAAGAAACGATCTAGATCTACAGAAAGACGGAAATCCAGAAGTCGCTCTCGTTCGCGGTGAGTTCTGTTCAACAAAATGGTACTGTTAGATCACAATACACAGTTTTGAAAAAAACTAAAAACAAACCTTTTAGGTGACCATAAAGGGTGGAGTGTCATTTGTGGGACAAAAGGATAGAAGGTAAATTTTAATACTGATTAGAATAGTCTTGGCTAGGATAAAATTAATTAATTATCTTGCAGCCTGTAAGGTACCTCTAGGGGTTAAATGATCACACTGAGACACCTGAACTTTGATAGTCTTATCTACATTTGTATTAACATCCAAACTGGCTGATAAGAGTAATTTTGTCAGACTACAACTTATAGTTAAGGAATATCCTCTGTACCTTGGGAATCCAGAAAAGAAAGGATAATGCTTCTTTAATGTGTATCTGTTGAGAAGGTAAAATTCAGACTGACATTGATCCTGCATTGTGAGAACATGTGTAAGGTTCTTGTGTGTGACCTTTTATGTTCATCTCTGACTTTATCGTATCTCAAACAGCAGGAACAAATGCATGTGTCGATTGTATGGCATATATGTATTTCGGGATGTAATATGTGTGAATTTATCTAGTTTATGTCTGATCATCTAATTACTAAGCTGTGAAATTTTAACAAGATCATTGCATAATTTTTTGAGGGATGAATTAGTGAATAAGCTCAAACCAAAAGTGCCTGTGAAAATAGCTTCATGAATAGAAGTTCTGGTATGTTCTTAGTTTCATTTCTGTAATTCCCTTGATTTATTTAAATGAATATTTGTACTTAGGTTGTGCAGCTGCCTCTTGTTCTGTGAGAAGTTTTAGAGATCTGTGGACCTATGTAGAAACAAAACTAGGCTGTGTAGCTAGCTGGGTTTTATTGGTGGGTCCTTTTGATTCTCTGTTTCTGTTTTCTGGAGCTTCTTGATACGTCTGCTCATTGATATGGGAAAGTTCATGAAATCTCTATGATAAATTAACTGGAAGACATTTCTTGGGAGGCTATAAGGCTGGTGTTGTGGAGACTGCGTGGCTTCATCTTTATGATGTTACGTTCCATCTCTGAGACTCTTAACGAAGTACTTGACAGAACCTCATGGGAATCAAAATTGTCAGGTCATAAAGCATGCAACAGTCTGCTGTTTATTTGCAGTTGAGATGAAGATACAGCCAAACACTTCTTCAGTTTGAGGAAAGTTTGAGTGCTTAGGAGCTTTCGTATGTGAAGGAGTCTCTTTTAGAATCTGTAAAAATCTAGAACAGATACTGATACCAAATGACTTCTGTCAGTCTGGTTCTTTTTGCCACAAGAAGGCCTACTAATCAATTTCTCCTCTACCTCTTTCTCCTGTTTCTCTCTCTGAACAGTTGTTCTTTCGTTACGTGCGTCTGTACTAGAGAGGAAAGATGGAGTCTGGGATTTTCAAATAGTTCTATACTGAAATGTAATCTTCCAGCTGAAGTTGTTAGCTAATTAGTTTATTTTCAAATTCTAATGACATTACGCGTGTTGGAATTGTCTTGATTGAATTTTGATCTTATATTTGCCTTTTAAGGGAATATGGTGGCATTTTGTCCATGTTTTCTTTATATTTCTATGTATTAAGTGTTGTTGGACTTCTAGGCAGTTCAAGGATATCTTTGTGAGAGAAAACTGTAGAATATAAAGACTTCTGTCAGTCAGCTGTCATTATTCATTTGGCAGTGGTTAATCTGAAGACCATTTTATGTGGATACATTTTAGTAAAGAGTGGATTTACAAATTGTAGAGTTTGTCTCCTGACAAAATAAAGAAAATATGTATATGCATAGTTACGTAACTGTGAGGTGAAGAGAAACATTCTCTCCAAACATAGTAGCATCACTTGGAAGACAGTGCTTTGATTTGGTTTTGGCCTCCCCTTCTCCAGCTTGGTTTCCAAATTTTTCCTAGCTGTGTATAGCTGTGTATTTCCTAGCCATATATAGCTTTCCCTCATTTTGAACAGGGGTGAAAAATTAAAATATTGAATAATTACTGTTTTTCTACAGACACACACACTTTATCTTGATGTATACTAAAAAGTTAGTTGTAATTTTAATTGGAAAGTTCAAAGATGAATTAATGGGTTTGTGTTTGGCTTTTCACAGGGACAAGAAAAGAGACAAAGAAAAGATCAAGGAAAAAGAAAAGACCAGAGAAAAAGAGAAAGACAGAGACCGAGACAAGGAGAAGGATAGGGATCGAGACAAAGACAGGGAAAGAGAGCGAGATAAAGAGAGAAATAGGGAGAAGGACAAGGAGAGAGATAAAGAGCGAAGCAAAGATAGAGAGAGAGCGCGAGACAAAGACAGGGACAGGGACAAGGATAAAGATAGGGACAGGGAAAAGGAAAAAGATAAAGATAAGGAAAAAGACAAGGAAGAGGTAGATCAGAACAAAGAAAAAGAAGATACTGAGAAAGAAGGAGAGAAAGACAGAGAGAAGATTAAGGACAAGGAGGGAGATAAGGACAAAGGAGGGGACAAAGAAAAGGACAGAGACAAGGAAAAGGAGAAAGATGGGGATAAGGAGAAGGAGCGAGAAAAAGAGAGAGATGATAAAAAGAAGAAAGATAAGAGATCCAGAACACCCCCAAGAAGCTATAGCTCTTCAAGAAGATCTCGTAGCTCCAGCAGGTTTGTTTAGAATTTTTCATGCTTGTTTTTTTTTGTTTTTGACTTGTCCGTTCAGTGAGGCACCATCCTAGTTTTATGTATTGATATCACCATGTCTCTTGCTAAATAAATTTGTATTATTTCTGTTTTGTAGATTTTCTTTTAAGGTAACATCTGTTATAAAAAGCTCTATATGATGCCTGATAGAACAGAGTTTCTTGTTTGGCTGCTGGTGCTTGACTTTCACATAACCATATTATATAAACCTTGAGGACAGCAATCAGATGATTCTTGTTCCATTTCTGTATGTTAAAGACAGCCTGAAGTTCTGACCAACATAACATGCATCATCTTTGCCCTGATGAAAGTTTGAGTCACTGTTACATAGTTCTTTAATTACTTACATACTGCAGCATTTTGGTCTGTAGGTCTTGCAGTTGTTTGCTAATACTTAGCTCTCTTTGGCTGGGTGGCTGGTGAATGTGGGAAGCAAGGTTGTGGCTTGGCTGGCTAGCTTTTCACAAGGTGAATGTAAGTTGGAAGAGACAACTATGTTGTTTATCTGACTAGATGTCCAGGTGTAACTTGAAAGTAACATTTCTTAGCACTGCTGACAGTAAGAAGGAAAACAGTAGAGTTAGTGCAGCTGTTGTTTTTGGCTCTGAGGGGAGCTTAACTGGTAGGAAATCTGGATAAATTCATTACTGCAGGAAGAGGCTGTGAGATTACAATCAATCTCTGTAAGCCAACTCAGGCATATTCTAAAAGCATTGCAGCTATGTTAGGTTTAGAAGCATTGGTGGATAAGGTTCTTTCTGTTACATCAGGAATTAGGGAGTTCGGTATTGTATCAGATTTAAATGCCAAATTATATTTGTAATCTTGAGATAATGAAATGCTGAATGAATTGGACAAGTCCTACCTATTTTAATAATTTCACTATACAAAAGCGGAATTCCTCTAGTCCTCAAAATTCATCAGTTCAGGGTCCATAGAAGGCAAAAAAAGGTGTAATGGTTTCTGAGCATTGTGTTTGTGTTATGAGATTTATATACAAAGTATTGTTTCTTCCTTAAGCATATGCTGCGTCCTATTTAAGTGACTGGAAGGCCCACACAGAGGTACTTCTATCAGCTTTGAAACCATTTTTTTGAACCCATAGGCCTCAGAGTGTTGAATTGGATAAGTGCAGAAAAATACATAAGGGCTTCACAATGTGTAGCTTATATAGCAACCCTGGTGGAAAACCAGATTCCTAGTGCCAAATAACAAGTTTGGTTAATTAGCTGAGTACTAGCAAAAGCTTATACTCTAGTTTGCAATAATTTTGCTTCCCCTTAGGAATCTTACTAGTTAAGAAAGCACTATGGGAAAGCTTCAATATCATGTACTTGAGCAAAGAATTCTTGTGCAAATTAGTGCATTTCTAGTGTAGTCAAAGTACAAAACTGTACTTTGGTGTGATACAGATGTTGTTAAGGGCAGTGTTCTTCTGAAGCTGGACGATGAGAAAATACTCTTAATACGGATTTACAATTTTTTCTTCAGATACAACTATCCTTAGAGCATCAATGCAGAGGCCACTGCTGGTGAATGTCATTATCAGGGGCTTAGGCAGTGGGACAGAGTACATCCTCTGTAGCTTTCCAAACAACAGAGAACCAGCTATGGGGAGAGGCTGGTCTGTCATTTAGAGAAACCTCAGCAGATGGGAGAAATGGTAGTCATGTCATGGAGTTGAACAAAGAGAAAGGACAAGTCCTGCCCCTGAGAAGTAATAATGCCATTGCACTTGTATAGCATGGGTATTCACTAACTGGAAGGCTGGGTGGCAAGTCCTTGCATCCAAGAAAGCCGGCAATGTTTGTAAGTAGGTCAAGAAAGGTAATTCTTTCCCTCTTCTGGTGATTACACATTTAGAAGCCTGTTCTGGGCTTCCCATTACAAGAGACATGCAGATGTACTGGACTGAGTCCAGTGAAGGGCCGTGAAGCTCATAAAGGGCTTGGAGCTTCCTTCATACAAGGAATCTTGGATTGTTTAGCTTGGAAAAGAGGAAGGAAAAGAGAAGGCTGAGGAGCATCTTACCAATATGTATGAATATCTACATGGAGAAGACGGAGCCAGTGGAGGCCTGTGACAATTAAGAGGTGACAGGTACATATGGACCTATAGGAAATAAAGGGGTTTTTTTTCCCTCTTGTGTTGAAATTGTGGTTTTACTGGGCAATCTGGAGCCAGTCACCTCAAGAGATTGTCTCCTTTGTCCAAAAATCTGACTGGATGTAACCCTTAATAACCTACTCTGATTGACCCTCTTGTAAGGTGAGGAAGGGATAGGTTTGACTAAATAATCTTCAGAGGGCTCTTCCAGCCTTAGTGACGTCATTGTTCTCTGAAAAGCAATTGTGAGTAGGTTAGGTTACATTAGGGATCTTTCTTGGTGATGGACATTGCATAGTTGAAATGGTTGCCAACCTTTCCAGTGAAGATTATTCAACAGGTAGGCATTTCAGTTGACTGCTGATCATGTAAAATATAAATGTAAATATTGGGCAAATAATAATCTTTTTGGAGAAGAGGTGAAGGTGGAATAGGAGATACAAGACCTTTTAAGAGCTGTGTGGCAGCTGACCTTCCTTTGCTGACAGACATGCTTGCAAGTACTGGAAATAAAATGGTTATTTGTGATTCCTAGCTGAAAGAAGAAACAGACCATGGGATGAGAAATCAGTTGGAAAAGGAGCTATCTAATAGGCTAGCAGAGCCAGTAGCACCAGATCATATGCCTAATGTTATTTCTGTGTATTATTAAGAGACACAGGATCACTATAAAAGTATTCAGAACTTGTTTTTCTTAAATTTTGCTGTGTTAGCATTGTGTAAGAGATTTAATGAAACAGGTGCACAAAAATCTTTTTATGTACGAATGTAATAGAGATGGGAACAGTTATAATTCTTCAACTTGAAATAAGAAAAGCAGAAACTGAAAATAAAGTTTAATGAATCAGCAGTTTTCAATTTGAACACAATTGCTGAGGCACTTGGTTTGAAAGTAAGTATGCTGGAAAGCAAAATCAGGTAGAAATGTACTCAGTGTAGCCGAAGTGACAGCACTGAGAGAGAATAATCAATTTCCATTATCCTCAATTAAATAAAGGTGATGATCAGTGTGGAGACGTTGAAAATACAATGTATGTTAACTAGTGAACAGCTGATTAGTCACTGTGTTATTTACTCCACGATTTTGAGGCCATTTTATATTTTTGTTTATCAAAGATAAATCAAAAGCTTGCTGAACTAAATACTTCAGGAATCTTGTCCTGTGCAGCTTCAGGAGGTGACTGTCTTGGTTTTGATTGAAAGAGTTAAATTTCTTACTAGCATCTGGAGTTTTCCTTTTTTTCCTGCTTATTCTCCTCTCCTGGTGAGGTGGGGGTGTGGAGGTTGAGGGGCAAAGGGGGCAAAAGAAGGCACGGAATGCGCAAATGCCACTCGGGATTTAGTTGTCATCTGGGGTTAAAGCACAACAGTTCTTTCTGACTTCTTTCGTTTTCTCACCAATCCCTTCCTTACTCAACCTTGTCATGCTCTGCCAGGCTATATTTTGAGAGTTGAGGAAAGAACACATTAGTAATTGAAACAAAATAAAATAATCATAGTAACAGTAATAGTTGTAATGGAAGAACAGAGACAAATAAAGCCCAAGAGAGACAAGTGATGGGCTGCATAGTCACTCATCCCTCACTGACTTTCGGCCTGTTGAATCGGCTGTCCTGGCCGTGCTCCCTCCCAGTGTCTTACATATCTACTTGCTGGCAGAGCTTGGGAAAAAAAAGTCTTTGATTTAAGGGTAAGTAACAACTAAAATATCGCTGTATCATCAACATCATTCTCATACTGAATCCTAAACACAGCACCATTCTGGTTACTAGAAGATTATTCTGGCCAAAATCAGGACAGTCACAGTAGATGGCATTGTCAGAATATCGATCTGTATAATGATACTGGCTATAATTTGTGTCCTTTTGCTACTTACCTAATAACTGTTGATTTCTTGTCTTTTCTAAACATTGAAAATTTAAATACAAATTGCAGAAGCTGGTTATCCATAAATGTAGCTTTTGTGCTGTATCTAGAAGTAAGTTTTAAACTTTCCTCTTTTTCTTCAGTTGTTCTTCCAGTCTGCTTTTCTTGCTTTACAAAGAGTTGATAGGAAAAAAGATCTTATTTTGATAGATGGGTTCTGCAATTTTGTTAACTGGCTCAGTTTTTGCCTTAATATAACATGTGCCTCAGTATAAACGACCAGTTATTTTTTGTTTTGTTGTATTCAAGATCGTACTCCATAATGGCAGCTTCAGGAAAGTCCGTTTAGCTATGTGAAACAGCAGTTTTGTAAAACACTTCAAGGTCTTCTGTGTGTTACAGAATGATGATATTCTGTTTGCTAAGGAAGGACCACTAGAAAAACAGTCTTATTTATTCAGACTTTGACAACTTGGGCTTCATTTTGCACTGTTTCCTTCCAAACCAACTAATTCTAGCTGATATATTTAGGAATTAATTTCAGTCAGGTTAAGCTGAAGTTGCAGTGATCTTCAGGTTGTAGTGTTACGTTTTGAAATTCATATTGCTCAAAAGTTACACATTTTGTCTTAATATTGCCCTTCATTCAATTGATTTATTTTCCTGAATGAAGAAACTAAACTAATACAATTACCAAATTCAGTGTGTTTTCATTGTTATCAAGCATATAAGGATTAAAAAGAAATTGGAAAGGCACTTTTTTCCCGTACTTTAGCCTTGCCTTTCCCACTAAACTGAAGCATAAAAAATATTTTTTTACTTTGTACAGTTCATATTTAGTTAGTAATGTAGATTGTCACATACAGTGGATCTGTTAGGTCATTGTAAGAGCGTTTTTTAAATCTTTGAATTTATTATTTTTGAGTTTTGATGATATTGAATTTCTTGGTCCTGTAGAGAAAGGCGTAAAAGGAAGAGCAGAAGTCCTTCCAAATCTCCTAAAACATCAAAAACAGCAAAAAGAAAGTCTTCACGAACTCCTTCTCCGCGAAGGTCAGTTTGATGTAAACACAGAAGTTAATGATCAGTAAAGAAGGAAGAATTCATAGTAATTTCACGGTTTTACTGCCTTTGTGCTAATGATTTCAGATGATTTTGGTTGTTCCGTTTGATTCAGTTTTAATTTAAAACTAACTCAAAACTTCAACCCATTTGAGCTCTGATATTTTTTCAATGACATGGTTTCAAATCAGTCGGCATTGCAAATTGCTTCAGATCAATAAAACCCCTTCATCTGACACAGGTGAATTTGTGAATTTGCAAATACAGTGTCTGGTGGTCATATTGCACTGTTAAGCTCTCTTCAGGCAAAAAAATTCCCTTGTCTTTGCAAAAGGTTTTTTTTTTCCTTTAAGTTTGGGAGGTTTTTTTGAAAGTCCATGCTGGGGGTTTAGTTTGCAGTCAAATGGTTTGAAGTTTGTTGTAGTTGGATCAAATCCTAATTTGAATAAAAAATTTCTGAAACAGAAACAAGAAAGAAAAAAAAAGAGAAAGAGATACAAATAATGAAAGAAGAGAAAGAGAACGCTCCACTTCCAAGAAAAAAAGTAGTAAAGAAAAAGAGGGAAAGGAGAAATCTGACAAAAGCACCCCTACTTTAAAGGTAAGTTTTGGTGACCAAGTGATCAGCAGAATTAAGTGGTAGTGAAGCCATTATTGAAATTCTCTACTTTCTTTTACTGCTCCATTCTTTTTCTCCTGTTCCTTACGAAATAGTATTTTGCAGTTGGGGTTAGTGGGCTAGTTTAAGTCTACATATTTGAGCTTCAATAGACCTATAGGAGTTTTTGTGCTTAGGTTACAGATACACCTTGTTTCTCTTTCATGCTGTGTGCCCTGTATTAGGACTTGCCTGGCTCCCTACTTTTAGGAGCAGGCAGATCATTGACTAACAAGCGATGTTCAGGGATGGCTTCACTGTCAAACTGAGATTACTTTCTAAATAAACTCTAACTATGCAGTTCAAACTCTACCTCATCGAATTGGTTCTTGTCTGTACATTGGATTCTATAGGAATAAAGTTGTGTAAGAGTTGTATAGGATTTTTTCCTGCAAAATGGAAGAAATGGGACATCTTCAAATTGTTTCATCTTAGATGTGCTGCTACTCAGATTCTTTTGAGGTGTAGTTTGTTGTGCTCAGAATTATTCAGCTGTTCTAAAACTGCTGGTTTAGGTGACTGTTCAAATGTTTGAGTAAGTATCTTACCTGGAACTCTCTTACAATGCATCATATACCTGACAAAAAATAAGAAAGAAAAAATTTAGTCCTGTTCTATTTAAAAAATATTGGTGAAGTCTTAGTTTCTGGAGCTGTTTCTCATGTATTATATGGTGCTGCTTGTTCTGTAACTTATATATTACTTTATTGTAGTTAATAGAATACTTTATGGCATAATTTCTTGGGTGACAGATTGTTATGACTGCTGAACTTCAGCCAACTAAATAGAAAACTTACTTTTAAAAAGGGCAAGGGGCAAAGAAGCTGACACCTCTATTCTAAAATTTGCAAATACAACATTTACATGTAAAAATTGAAACAATAAAATTACTGAGAGCTCGTTGGAAGTCACAGCCTATAATGCTAAGAATATTATTTTGTTGTCAAATATTTTTATCTTTGGTAGGACAAAGATAACAATAAAGAAGATGAGAATTCAGAAACTGACAAGGAAGTAGACAATAGAGATACACAAAGGACAGATGAAGTCAAGCTACAACAGAATGGGAACTGTCAACCAAATGAAGAAAACCTCTCAATTAAAATGGAGGAGGTTTAAAGCAAAGAATGGACTTCTAATTCAACTAAGAAATGAAATCCAAAGCATTTTATTTCCCAAAATGAGGAAGAAAATGTCAAAGCAATCAACCTGAACGTGTCGATAGTACTAGTAGCTCCTCCAATTCTTGTGATAGCTTTGTTGTCTTCTTGCTGTAAAGCAAGAGAGCACAGACCATTAGTTGATACCATGAAAAGGCAGATGCCATCAGAACTATTCATCTCTGAAAATCCATGCATTTCCATGATGGCTGTACTTGTAAAATGATTTGTGTTAAGTTTTGCTATAAGCTGTTACAAATAACTAGAATCTGAAAGATGTAAACCTGTACTTCCCAAAAAAGCTGAAGATATGCATTGAAGGTTGTTTATCATAATGCTTGTTGATGACTTTTGTATTGTTTTGCCCTGTAGTTTAAAAGATCCGCAAAAACTTTAATGTGTGCTGTTTGATGTGCTTGAAAATGGTGCATAAATATACACACTTTCTTTCCTTGTAAATGACAACTGTAGGGAAAGGGGATTTAAATATAAACACGGTTGTACTGTTCTTATGTTAAATACTCACAGATTAGTATGTTTTTCATTTGCTCACTGCTTGAGATTCTTAGGGTTTATTATTTAAAATAATTTCTTACTAATATCCCTCAAATTAGTATTTCTTTTAAAGTATTTGAATAATGCATGTGCTTTTTCTGTTCCTGGAAGGAACATTGCCATGTTATAGATGTTAGGTTAGCTTACAGGGTTATTTTGGAATTGTTTTGTTTTGTTTTCTTTGTCCTTAGAGAAGTGAGCACATCTATATGATGATACCAGAACTTAGAGCTTTGTTTTGCAATGTACTGCAGTGTGTCTGTTCAGCTGAAAATAGTACAGGTGCCATTAAGAAAATTAATTTTTCCTTTTTGTTAAAAAAAATGGGAGCACAAGCAGAAGCTTTAGTGCCTTCTTAAAATGTGGTATTTTCTAGAAATGTATATGTGCTGTTAACACATTTTCAGCTAAATCTTATATGATCTCTCTTGCTACTTTGCCACCACCATACTGTAGACAAAAATGCAAGTGACTTGCCAGAATGGTTGTTTGATTCACTTTTAAAATAGTGAAGCTCCGTTTTGCTTTTATTTTTTATTCTTAGAAAAGATTTATAAAAAAGAGAAAATATGTAATTTGGGGACCACCACTGTACGAAGTAGTAGCTGAATACAGAGTGTGCTCTGATCACCTGCATCAAAGAAAGCCCTTAAGACATTTAATATACATTTGGATGGCCTTAATTGTTACCTCTCTGTTATTTTCTCTGATACCTGTTGGGCAATGTAATAGGTATGGCATGCAAAGAAATGGGGGATAAATAATTTGAGGAAGAAAGTTCTAATTTACATAGGGCTTACATAGTAGAGATTCTTTTTTCATTTTTTGAGGAGAAAGCATTCAAGAAGAGAACGACAGGAGTGTTTTTGTCATGATAAAACATGGTTTTTATTCTCTGAAGTAGTTTAATTGGTTACATGAGTTTTCTGATAAGTTACACTTTTGAGATATAATTATACCTTAAATCGCGTAGATTATTTTTACTACAATTTAATGCAATCAAATTACTTTATTGCCTTACCTCATGGAAAGTGTTATTTCTTTCAGTTAAAATAAAAAACTAAATGTATTGGCTATTTGCTTTCTACTTGTTTTACTTTTCCTCTGCATAGTTATTTTTTTCAGTGGAAGGGAAGCATATTACAGGAATGAAAACTTTGCCCAACTCCTAATGTAATGAAATTCAATTTGATTGTGAAGCTGCTTAATCATTTCTCATTTTCTATAAGGTTTAATCTTCTTGCCACTGTGTACATTTAAGACAACAGAAAATGCTTTACCATGTAAAGTATAGAACAGCCATTTTTGTGATGTTTAAGCCACATGCTGTTGGCTGGTAAACGGCTAATTCTGATAAAATAATAAAAAATCTGTGTGCTTACAGGAAGACTGTGAAAGATTGTGTCTTGCAACAACAGCTGTCTTATTTATGATGTGTAAGTAGCATAGAGCAAAGAGATTGTTTGTATACTTGTTATCTTTGGTATACCATTTCACTAATAAAATAAGTATTTTAGAGGGATGTTTCTGCTGGTACATGCTTACTAAAGGAATATTTTTAGACCATCTGGTCTTATTTATAGAGCTGCTCTCATTTGAAATGTGGATATTAATGAAAACATACATGTTTTATTTATGTTTTCATTGAAAAGCTAAATTTCTCTGTTGGGAAGAGCTAAAGTTCTTTCAGTGTATCATGTTTTAGCTGGTATTAGTTTGTTTTCTAGAGTTTTGTTATCCTGAAATAGCATAGCTCTATGTTGCATCAGTTATAAAGTATGTAAAGGATTGTGTACGCTTAGAGAAACATGCCTTTGGAAGTTAATAGTTATGGATGGCGGCCTTAACTTACTAGCTAGCGCATCACATGTGTGAGGCTATATGCAGCACATTGTTATATTGTATGTTAATTATGGTTCCCTTACAAAAAGTGTCTTGGGCTTTTTAGGGGTTTTGTTTGGTTGATTTTGTTGTTTTTTTTTTTTTTTTTTTTTTTTTTTTTTTAAGGAAAAAAATCCAGCCAGAGCAACCAGCTGCCAAATACACACATTTCTTCCCCTCCTCAAGTCATATTTTCTTGCAAATACTGTGCTTCTGATTTTGTTCTGAAAATACTGTGCAGATCTGTGAGTAGTTAGGACCTATCTCTTCTTATCAGGTGTTCCTAAAAAGCCGCTCCTGGAGAGTTATTACTCTATAATAAGCTTATCTCTGCAGGGGGTAGCTCACTTATAACCTGGTAGCATAGTACAGTAATGAAGTTCCAGCCTGCTTCTACAGAATTGAGTGCATCATCCACTGGATGTGTTCATCTTGCATGGGAAGTCCATTGCCTCCATCATTAACAAGCTTGTGTGCTGAGCTGATATGTCAGAACAGGTTTTGCACTCTGTGAAAGTGGTTAACTTGGGTAGAGATTTTGAGAACGATGTAGTTCATGATAGCTGTATTTTACATGTAGTTTCATCTGAATCAGCATGTACTTGAAAACATGAATTGCTCTGAAGAATGATTATGCATTGTCATTTTGCTAAGATAACATAAAGTGTATAAACATAAGCTTCCATTAGCGCTCATAGCTATTCCCCAAGACAGTTCTGGACAGCAGACAGGATTTTTCTTTGCATTCTGAAAGAAGAAGGTAGCAGAATGGCTTGGTGGAGCAAACAGGATGTCAAGCTCAAAATAGAGATGACTATGGCTGAGGTGATTTCATCAAAGTCAATGGATTTACACAGGTGTGAGGCGTGGAATTTTGTTTGCAAACATCAATAGTAGTAGGGTACGTAAAGAATTCTTAGTTTTCCTATGTTGGAATTGGAATTAGGGGCTCTAAAAGCACTTGGTTAGAAACTAGAAATACCTGGAGAGTATGTGGTAAATGGGTCAGATGTGGGTTTTGCGTATTTAGTAATCACCTGCTGTTTTTTTATGACTGTTTCAGATAGATAGATACATCTGAACTAGGCTTATATTAGTGGACTGATAGCAACTTAGGCACAGCTTGGATTCTGAAGTGGGCTGTGGATGCTCCAGTGCCATTTATGCTGCTGGTATTCCAAAGGCTTCTCTCTTTCTGGCAAGTAACAGCAAAGTAACATTCCTTTCACCCATTTAGGATGTATGACTCACACAGTAATAATACTGTGCAGTATTATAGAATCATAGAATGTTCTGGGCTTGGAAGGGCCCTTAAAGCTCTTCTGGTTCCACCCACCCCTGCCATGGGCAGGGACACCTCACACTAGACCAAGTCCCCATCTAACCTGGCTTTGAGCACTGCCAGGATTGTGGCATCCACAAATTTAACAAAGTTCACAAAGTTAAATTTGTAGCATGCTTTGCATTGCTTGCTAGGACTGTAGGCCCAGTTACGTCCAGACGTGATTACCTGAAATTAAGTTGAAACTCTTCATATCTTTTACATAGTAGCTTCTCTCTTTTGCCCTTAGCTGGTACCGTTATCTTGTAATAGTTACTAGATTAAGGAAACACCTATTTTTTTGTTTATGCTTTTGTTTGAGTTTTTTCTTTGTTTAGTCTAAGAAACAGATAATAAGTAAAGACTCCTCTGTATGTTATAAATTATTGTATACATACTGTGTTGCCAGTCCTTATTTAGATGAGTATAGATGAGTATGATCCTTGCAAACAGTAATGCTATAATGGTATGTATATCGTCTTCTTCTAGGTCTGAAGCATCTCTGCATCACTTTTTGCAGTGAAACAAGATCAGAGCCTATGTATTGTTAGAGAAAAAAATACAGATGAAATAATGTTGAATTTTGTAAATGTTAGTGTGATAATAGCATTATAGTGGTAAAGCAGTCTTAACGATGTGAGCTCTGAATCATCTGGGGCATATGCCACTTGGTACTTTCCATTTTATAGCAACCAGACACCACCTTTGAGGTTATCATAATTTTGGAAGTGAAAATTTGACTTAGTGGCATAAATGCTGAAATCTGTAAATGGCTAAAATCATGTCAATCAGTAGACACTCAGTTCAGAGAGATATAGTTTCTCACCAGTGTCTGGGGTGTGAAGAATTGAATATATGAAGATATCATTAAGTGTTAGTGCCTAAAGAGAATCTGAAATTTAATTTGTTTGCTGATACATAAACACAAGTTTTCAGCTTGTAGCTTAGCTTTATTTTTGTATGCTGAAAAGTGTAATTAAAATTATATTGAAAACTAAAAGCACTGTTCAAAAGGATTTTTTTTAATGTAAGATAACCACCCTTTAATCTGTTTCATTTCAGACTTAAAAAATGTCATGGCATGCAATGTTTATTTTTCGTTCGAGACTTCGTCATTTGTAGGCAAAGTTGTATTGCAAGATGTGAGCATGTTAGCACAAGGGTTTCTTTTGTATACTCATCAATGTAATACAGCTTAATAAACTTCTCAATAAGTGAAGGCAGCTACTTTGCCTTTAGTTTGAGGAGATGCAGCTGTTAACACTTTAATTCTGTATTGTTTAAGTACATACTTGAGTTGAGAAACTATCTACCAACTTCAGCTTTTTTGTTTTCTGAACATGTGAACTCTTACTAGCCAAAAGGGCAATTTTTTTTTTATTGTCATGACAAGTCAGTTTTAAAGATTGTTGAGCTCAGTACAGGAGAACATAGACAGCAAAAATTAGTTTTTAGGTCTTTATACTATTCTGGAAAGTTTCAGCTTACACTTTTTTTGTAAAATTTGTTACATTGGTTATGTTCATCTATTTCCAAATTTTATGTGAGATCAGAAATTTTTGGTGTACAAATTGTATTCTGTTCTAGTTCTAATGAAATTATTATTTTTCCATTGAAAAGGCTAAATGTGTCTCTTGGCTTGAAAGACATGTCAGCAATGGTAAAAGAAAAATTTCATCTCTCTTTCATGTAGTTTTTGATATCCTTAATGAGGCTGCCAGTTGACTGGCTATTTTAGAAGAAGTTGTTGCTCTGTTCTTTCCTTAGTGCAAAGATTTAGAACTTCAGCTGCACTGATGAGTAAATCGTGGGCCACTTAGAAATTGCTGCTTTGAAAGACAGTTATTTACATAACAATCGAAGGAATGACTGATTTGGCCCAGAAAGATTTGGAGAGAAATTTTAACATTCACAGATTATGTAGCCTATCATTGGGTCCTTTCTGGTATTTTCCCAACTGATACAGGAACTGTGTTATTTGTTGCATACAAATTACACACAATCTGGATTCAGGTATACCTGAGGAACCTAAGCACCACAGCAGCAAAAATACTAGTTTCCTTCTCTGTAGGTGTTCTAAGTTTAATTAGCAGGTAACCAAACTTGTGCTATGTTGGTAGAGTATATTTTTGCATTAATGAAGCAGCTATGAAAGTACACGTGAAGAAATGTTAAATGCTATTACATTATTGTTCTTTTCATAAATAAACCATGTTCCAAAGTTCTGATGGTGTCATAAACTCACTTCTGCTAAATTTAGGTGAGGTAGAACTGTACAATTCAACTGTACAATTCTCTCTTCTCTATTTTTTTTCTTTTTTCTTTTCTTTTATAGGCTTTATCTGCCCCACATTCAAGTGCTTTGAAGCTGAGTCTCTTGTACTGATATTGACAAGAGTGTTACAGGAAAGTTGATAAGGGGTTAAGTAACTGAATATATCATCACTGTTCAGTTACAGAAGAGTCTTCTGAGTCTTGTCTCTGAGGAGGGGATTTTCTTCTGCACAGGAAACTACCACAGTTTCAGCAGAGAGAGTGTCTCACTTTCAAACAGTAAATTAGTAAATGTGACTGTATAGAAGACTGTCAAAATAGGAATCAGGAGTTCAAGCAGAGCTTCTGACACTTAGCAGTACCTATCAATTTATTGCCATGGATTTTTTCATACTAAAATGTACTTCTCAATGCCTAAGCTTTCTCAATTGCTTTGTATAATTTGTGAGAGTCTGAATAGCAATGATTAGGGAGCAAAAGTTTGAGATGTGCTTCTTAATAGACTAACTTGCTCACTAGTGATCTGATCCTGTGATTTTTGAGGTCGGTCATGTCTGCAATGAGACTCATGGCTGGCTTAGCTCCCACTGATTTAGTCACCACAGGTGATTTAGTCACCACATCTGTAGTCTCAAGAAGTGCATTTCACCATGCTGTTCCTCTCTGTGAAAGCAGGGAAAAAACAGATCTGAGAAACACATTGCAGTGGTTCAAAATCACATATTACAGAGGAGAGGGGCCAGCCTCTACATAAGATGGTGACGGGTACTCGTAATTGTGAATGCAAATATGTTAACTGATCTGTCTGAAATTCATTTGTATCAGTGAGATCATTTCATTCACTAAGATCCTCAGAATTGTGATGCATTTGTTTCATTATTTTGGTTCCAGAGAGAATGGATAGATGACAGCTATAGATTATGAGCCTGGGGGAGCTGGAGGCCACTTTTTAGACCTATTTCTCACATAATGTGGGACACACAGTAAGGCACTGTAATAGTCTGTTCTTCACTTTTCCGATTTTATATTGGAATTCGGTGTACCTGTCTACTCTGTTCAAACACAGCGTGTCATTGCTGAATTAATTAACTGGAAGTATACTTCAGAATCTTGTGATGGAAGAAGCTGTTAGACCTGGGTCATTGCATTGCACTGAATGCATTAGAAATGGGTATTTTTGGTGCTTTTATAGCTAGATGAAAAATGGTAGCCAAGTATTACATAAGTTAATTCATTCTAGTAAATCAGATTCCTTTTGATCATTTTTACCTTGGGAAATTTATAGTTGTAAGAGCTGTTGTATTGCATTAGGTGATAATAAAACACAAATCCTACTACTTTTTAAAATAACTTTTTTCTCTCAGATCTCTAAGTATTCCAACAGCAGCTTATAACTGCAAGTGGAGAGAGTAGTATATCCCTTTTGAAGTGATGATGTTTCAAGGCTTCTGTCATCTTCTGCCTATAAGATTAGCAAGGTTTGCTTTATGCTCTTTACCAAGAGACAGCTAGGGATCTATAAAGACCATAAAGGAGGAATTACTCTTTAAGAAGCTGTGTAAGCTTTCCAGATCCCAGTTTTCAAGAGCTACATCAAAGCAGTCAAGCTTCATTTCCAATTTGTCTCCTGTTATTAAGAGGCGAGGAGTAACTATCCAAGCCTGCTGGTACACTGTTGATTCAACTTCTGACTTGTGGATAGACCTTTGAGATATAAAATGCCTAACATTAGTGATCAAATCTCTCTGGATACGATGATTATTTATACCATGTAAACTTGCTGCTGCTTGGTGCATAGCTGCTTGGAAGCTGTGACAACGTTTGGGTAGAGGAGGAGTTTTGGGTTTGGGGGCAGGGTGAATGCTGTTTATTGTTCAATCTCCACTTTTGGAATCTTCAATTCCCTTTTGTATTACGAAGATGTTATCTTGTATACCATGCACTATGAATTGAGGCATCTTAGAGACAGATTGGAAGACCAGATATGTAAATCACAAAGAAATAATTACTTTAGTGGTTACAGTGTTAGAGGAATGAAAGTAATTTGCAATGAGGTCCTATAGTTAGATAGGCAGGATTCTGGTTTAGTGCTTATACAGAAACTTAGCTTTACTACTTTGAATTTATAACCTTTAACACAAGCTTTTTCAGAAAGCTCATTGTATTTTTGCATTTGGATCACTGTGCTGCTGTTAAAAAGACACCTTTTCCAGCACAATGCTTTAAATCAAGCTGGAAATGTTCCTTTTTAGATATGATTCTGTATATCACTGAGAATTTCCAGATCACAGTCTTGGGTTTGCTGTAGCGGTACATTATTTTGAAAGTGTTACCCTTATTGCTGAGAACACAGGCTAGTTATGTGACACAAGAGAGAAACCTCCAAGAAAGCTTCAAGCCCCTGAAGGATTACTGGGGGCATTACAGTAGAGAAGCAAAAATATTTAAGCCAGAATCATTCCTGGAATTTCATTATGTTGAAGTGTGACATGTGATGTAGGAGGAGCATCTTCTGGAAGTTAGACTATGCTGCACTGCAGTATAAAACTCAGTGCTGGAGCACCCCCTCCTGAGCTATCACAGTAAGATTTCAGGTAGTGTTTGAAATACTGCGTATTTAGACACTGAGTGTGCTACAGGCTTTGTTACCAGCCTACAGCAAAGCACCACTATTTTTAGTACACTGCTGCTGCTAATTTTGTACTCTGATGCAGTAGCAATCTGCCAAAATGCACTGGAACGTGATGTGATTACTTACACATCAACTTACAGATTAATAGGAGACTGCCATGTTCAGGTGATTGTATCTGAAACCGGTTTGTTTTGATTTTGATGTTCCACCCAGTCCATTACCTGGTCCCTTGGACCAACACTCAGGGACTTAGGCTGATGTGTGTTGGAGGTTTGCCTTTAACATTTAATTAATAGATGAAATGTATTTGTTTGAACTACTTCTTTTGAAGGGGGGAAGGTAAATTGAAATGCCTGACAGCAGGAAAGTGCTTTTATTTAATCTAAGTAAGGAGAAAATGAAGTAAATCAGAGCTCTGTAGTCCTTGCTGCAGTGCAGTTTGTGACTGGAATGAGAGTTTTGCCAGCAAAGAAAAGGAATGGGAATTGTAAGTTTGAATTCTGTAACATGGCATTAGGCAGAGTATCATGATGCCAGTGTACAAAACTGGGCCACCTGGACAGCACGGCTGGTTGCGTTTCCAAGACATGTTGAGCTATTGGAAGGACAGACAATGCAAGTGTAGGAGTGTAAGGAGATGTAACCAGTGTGTCTTTCACCACTTACTCTCTGCATCCATCCTTTTTGCTCCTTGAAGCTTTCAAATAACTAACCAGTGCTATAAAAAAATTACCAAACTAAAGAACCCACCCAAAAAACCAAACCAAACAACAAACAAACAAACCTAAAATATAACTGTACTTAGTAGTTGAAAAAATACATTCTTTTAAGCTTGTTACTGGGTCTCCAGTGTTATTTCTCTGTGTTCTAGGATCAGCATACCTTTTCATCTGGTCTGGAGAGTAGAAAATTTGTCACATACCGTTTTACAAACAAAACAGACTGACTTTTTTCAATAAAATATTTGGTGGATTGAGGAGATTAAAAAGTTCACTGCAACTCTGCAGCTGCAAATAGGCAAATATGGAAGCAGAGGAAAAATTCTGGTGCTTAAAAAATGTCAGAGTAGGAAACATGCTTAGAGCAAATGGCTTCAAAGCAATTGTATAATGGATTTATGACTACAGACAACCCTTTTTGGAACTGCAGACTCCTCAAGCATTCCAATGGAGATATGTGAATTCAAGTATACTACCACTACCAAGTGTACGACCTTAGCTTTTCTTACTTATTTTTGTGAAATCCAGAGGGTCTTCTGACAGTTGAATGAACATTGAAACAAAGTGAATAGAATCACATGCTACTGGACTGTTTTAACTGGTTTTGGAGCTAGGGATTTTCTCAACATCCACAAGATCTCTTAGTTATTAGTGAAAATATTTTTATTTCTAATTTCAATATTAGTGGAAATGTTTCTTTTTCATAGTGGGATCTGTAATAGTAAAGTTAATTTTCATCGAGCCAGTTCATTTAATGTAAATTTTATCTTTTCATAAATGCTTTACAGCATTGGAAGAGCATTCATATGACACAGCATAACTAGTTAGAATTTCAGTGTGACTAAATAATACTTCTTTATAAACTCTGGGGTTCTGACCTGTGTTGTGTTGAAAAACTACTATACAGTCTTCACCTAGATAAGTAGCTCATCTGTGTATGTTATGTGGAATGGGCAATTACAGCTTCTTTGACACAGCTGTGATAATTAAAAGTTGCAGAAATACATGTAGCTTCCTTTCCAAAAGTAAGTAGCACTTAAAAGTAACACGCAGAAGTCACAGTGGCCAAGTTCATTTCAAGACTGTGTACCCCCCTAAACCACCAGATAACTGAATATGCAACCACAGCTGTAATGCAAAAGGGCATTATTGTGTCTTATGGATCCTAATCCTCATGATATCCAGTAGCCACATACATTAAATGAATTCCAGAATGGTTGTTTAATTGCAACTCAGAAGAGAGGCAATGGTTGCTGATTGCTGAGTACCTTGGCTTGAACCACTACCAGCAAAGTTTAACGGTATCAATTGCAGAATCACAGAATCAAGTAGGTTGAAAAAGACCTTGGAGATCAATCCATCTTTTGAAATAAACCATGGCACTGAGTGCCACATCTAGCCTTTTTTGAACACCTCGAGGGACAGTGATTCCACCACCTCCCTCAGCAGCCCGTTCCAAGATCCAATCACTCTTTCCATGAAGAATTTTTTCCTAGCGTCTAGCCTAAGCTCCCCCTGGCTCAGGTTAAGGCTGTGTCCTCTTGTTCTGTCAATGGTGGCCTGGGAGAAGAGATCAACCCCCACCTGGCTACAGCCTCATCCAGGCAGGTGTAGGGAGTGATAAGGTCACCCTGAGCCTCCTTTTCTGCAGGAGAAACAATCCCAGCCCCCTCAGCTGCTCCTCACAGCTCTGGTGCTCCAGACCCTTCAGCAGCGTTGCTGCCCTCCTCTGGATGCATTCCAGCACCTCAGCATTCTCCCTAAACTGAGGGGAGCAGCACTGAACACAGGATTCAAGGTGTGGCCTCAGCAGTGCCCAGGACAGGGGGACAATCCCTGCCCTGCTCCTGCTGGCCACACCAGTGCTGATCCAGGCCAGGATGCCATTGGCCTTCTTGGCCCCCTGGGCACCCCCTGGCTCATGTTCAGCTGCTGGCACAGCACCCCCAGGTCCTTTCCAGCCCCTCTGTCCCAGCCTGTGGCACTGCAGGGGATTGCTGTGGCCAAAGTGCAGGGCCTGGCACTCGGTCTTGTTAAACCTCACGTTGTTGGACTCAGCCCATCTACCCAGCCTGTCCAGGCACCTCTGCAGAGCCCTCCTGCCCCGAATTACTGTTTGGGAAAGGTCGAAGAATACCTGTAGGAGCTTTATTGTTCTGTTACCCACTTCTGTGCTATCAATCTGTGAAAAGCTGACTGCAGCCTGTAATTGTTCGGGTAAAATAGCCTGTCTACTACCCTGCCAAGGCTCCAGTGTCTCCAGTAAGGACCTGAACCCATTTAATCTGTTTCCCTGTCAGTGCTGGCTGTAGCTTTGCCTGTCATTCTTCAGGACATTTTCTTTGTCCTTCCTGTGTCTACCACTTCAAGAAATCCAGGTTACTTCCTTTGTGGGTTCATTTCGGTAAAGTAATAAGCCCATCAGTTTGCCTGAGGTAGCCTTTTTGTGTAGGAGTCTTTGTGGTCTGGGGTGGATGGTCGTCAGGGACAAACTCAGACACTCTCTATAAGCTGGTCTTGAATTTGCAGTTTATTATTAGGGTGTGGGTATAGAGAGTCCTGCTGAGAGCTGCCAGCTGCAGCTCAGAGCAGGATGGAAAGAGAGTGGGGGTGTGAGAGAGAAGTAAGAGAGGGTGAGGGGGTAAGAAGGTAAGAGGTCATGAAGGTAAGAGGAAGAAGAGAGAAGGTAAGGGGGTAAGAAGATAAGAGGGTAAGAGAGAAATAAGGGAGTAAGGGAGAGAAGAGAGCAATTTTCCCATTTACAATACAATAAATCTTCTTCTATGTTGAATATTCTAATTTCTACTAACCAATCTAACACAAGATACAAATCCTATAGCATTTACACACAGCCTATAAGAATCATTGCATTATCATACTGTGTTACACTTTAAACCCTAAAAACTACTCTTTGGACCCTAGCATGGTCTCCTCTGACCTTTGGACCTGCTCTCTAGCAGAAGGCATTGTTCTATCAAGAGGGGATTACTTTCAGCCGGCCATCCTATTGTCTTATAGTTATTTATTAACTAAGATGTGGTATCTCAAAGATGGTTTTCATCTCAATCTCGCTTATGGTTTCTATATTCTCAGAATCCTTCGCTAAGTGTTCATATTTGTATTTGTCCATCCTCCCCCACATTTTTGGAAGGAAGTTGGAGCACAGGTCTTATAAGAGATGGCTGAGGGATCTGGGGATGTTTAGCCTGGAGAGAAGGAGGCTCAGGGAAGGGATCTTATCACTCTCTACAGCTGCCTGAGAGAATGTTGCAGTGAGATGAGGGCTGGTATAGTCTCACAGGTAACAAGTGTCAGGATGAGAGGATGAGTTGCACCAGGGGAAGTTGAGATTAAATATTTGGGAACATTTCTTCACAGGAAGAGTTGTCAAGCCCTGGAACACACTACCCAGGGAACTGGTTAAATTACTATCCCAGGAGGTGCTTAAGGACATGGTTTAGTGGTGGGCTTGGCAGTATTAGCTTTGCAGTTGGACTCAATCCAAATGGTCTTTTCCAACCTCAGTGATCCTGTGATTCTATGAGGTGTTGAAGGGGTCTAATGGGAATGACCATCTCTAGCACAGCAGGTTGTTTTCACTTTTATCACCAAACTGGTGCTTCTGCTGTAGATTGAACTATTCCCATCCCAACTCCACTGGCATGGAGTGATTTGTCTTAGCAGTCTTCTATAAACAGTGCTCAGAAGTGAGTGATATAAGCTGTCACAAGTTTTATTATATATGTCACAACCTATTACTCAGGTTCATATAAATTCCATCAACATTGTACCAGAACATATTTAACATCATCCAGGCAGTAGACATCCAGTGCCATTGAGAGAGAGGAACGGGCAAACCAAAAGCCTGTGATGCAGAGTCAAGAGTATCTTCTGTAACTGGAGGTCTTTTATGAAGTGCTTCATTATTTGACAATTTTTGTGGCAGTAATTGCGGTTCACTACTTGGGTTCACAGGATGCCCCTGTGTTCTCTGCTTTCCAGACACCTCTGGTCAAGTGCAGATACCATTGTGCCATAAAAGTGGCTTTTAAGGATTGTCACAGTACCTCAAAAGCTTAGATTCTGGGGGAATTTATAGGTATTTCATAGATATTATTATTCATTTGTTAACTAGTACAGAATAAACCTCTACAATATTGTGGTTGCTGCAGTCTCCTGTTCCAGGGTGAGTACTTGTTTGTTTTGTCTCCGATACAGCAATTATTTTCAGAGCTAACAACTGCACTGTAGTCTGACTTTAAGCACAAAATAAAAAATATAACAAAAATAATAAAAAAAGTAAAAATCTTCATGTCCACGCAAGAAAAAACATCTACTCTGGATACCAGAAAATACAGTGTGTACTAACCTAGCTTTGTGCTATATTAGAGACTCAGCATTACTTTCTTTTCTCTGTAAATATAGAATGCTGAAGTACTGTAACGTTGCAGTATAATATTCCATGCTATAAATCACTATGCTGATGTGCCTCCAGGTCTACAGTTGTCTAAGCTTTTACCATGTCTAAATTCTCACTAATGCTGACAGTGATCATCCAGAGCTATGCTGCCTGTGAAAAAAGTGCAAAAATTTAATTATAAAATACTTTGTCTTTTGTGGTTCCAAGCCTTCATATCTGCAATTTCACTCATCATAACATATATTGAAGCTAAGAATATTGAAGCTAAGAACACTACATAAACCAGTTTAACATTACTATAGCACATGGAGTGAAATATCTTACATGTTTATTTGTATAGGAAGGCTTCTGTAGTCACTATACACCAATATATGCACCCATGTTTTTTTAACTGCCTGAAGAGGTCAGGGAGTACAGCTAGATGATTGCTGTAGGACCCTTCTAACGGAACAAAAAATCTCCACTGGAGAGCCAACCAAATAAACTAACCACAGAAATCTATTTTTCCCTAAACTGAAGACCTGAGCATGGCATGTCTACTAATCCTCTGTCTCCAAGTCAGTGCATTATTCCAATTAAACCTCATTTTTGGCTGGATGAAACTATTTAGCAAATGTATTCAGTGTTTACGGGGATGAGAAAAGCTTTTGAAGGTACAAACTGCAACAGGAAAGTAAGTTTCTTTGACCAGAAAGGAAAGAAATACTGTAAGTAAGGAGCATGGATAATTCCTATATATTTTGGAAATGGACAAATTATGACTACTTGATAAAGATTATCTATCAGGACTTCATTATCTGTAACAGCAATTCAACACCACTACTAGATATTACAAGTAAAAATAACTCCACTAATAGCAGGATCATTTGCATTATCTTAAATTCAAATCAGGTGAAGTCACCAGATTAAAGTTAAAAAAAAAAAAGATATTTAAAAGACTGTCCAAACTTGTGTGGTCTCTAGGGATCTCTTAGCCCTTGTTTCAATTAAAAGACTTAACAACTATGAATGCACATTTCTTTGTGGGAGAACAATGAATTTCAGGAGCTAAGGAAAAAAGCAGTGCATAACCCACCGTGAAATACAGGTTTGTTCCAGCAGTGTTAACAGATTTAGAGAGATGTAGTTAAAGAGAGAGTGAATATAAATAAGTAAATAAATAAACTAGGTTTTGTTATGGATTCTCATTAAATCAGTGAAGTGGGACTATGGAATTTCTCTGAGCTTTTGCAAGCATGACTATTCTACAATTCATACTGCCTAGGATGAGTGGAAATATCTGTGTGGATGTCAATCATCCTCCACTTTTAATGAGAGAATTTTTTTAAGTGTCAATCTATGGATTCTCTGGTGCTTATGATACAGTTGATCAATTTCTTTCTCTACAAAGCAATTTTAATAAAATGTTCCTTAAACTTGAGGCAGCAACAATAAACTGGGTCTTCTACAATAAGTGCAGACCATTAATGCCTGCAGAGTTCATGACTGAGAAACTGTTGTAAGCCAGAAAGTGGTTCAGACTCCTTGCATTGTGGAGATACATGGAGTCCCATAGAAAGCATATCGAGGAAGACCCTTTTATCCCCTGTGTTCCAGTGGCTCCTCTTCCATGCAATTGCAGTGTGAAAACATATCTGCAGCTACACCTCACCACAAACTATGGATGGGTTTTTCTGAATGTGTAGGTAATTGTACGAGGAGATAGCCTTAATATAATACAGGTAACAACTCCAATACTGTTAATGAAATTTATGAACCTCACTTATGCAGCACTATTTATCTACAATGACTAAAGCTGTAAAGTTCTAGAATGTAAAGCACTAATGGTGTTTTACGAATATCAATAAACAAACTTTTGATTCCTCATTTGGAAGATTTGCACTAATTTCTTTGACCAGCTTTGACCAACTGGAGAGCTTCTTAGGGGAGTGGTAGATACTTTTGCTGGATTTTTTTTTTTGCCGAAGAACTTACAAGATCTGAAAATCAGATCTGAAGCTGTTCATAGTGAGTAGAGAATTTTTCTGGTATCTACCATGACATTGTGCTTAGAGAGGAGGCTTTGAGTGGCTCCTGAGTGCCCTGGAACAAAATACCAAGCAAGAGGTACTTTACAGAAAGATTTTTCATATAAGTCCCTGAAAGTTTTTCCTGTGTGAAAATGGTGGGACTTTCCACTGAATGACGGTGATGAAATAGCTAATCTAGTCATATAATCAATCTATTTCACCAAGGAAACTTACTGTAGTGGAGATAATTATTGTCAACAGCTCACTGTTCCGTATGGTCCTAGAGGCCCTGCTGAAGTATAAAAGTATTTGGAGCTTGATTTTATGGTAAGGAAAATAATGAAGATGCTTCAGGTTTAATTGGCTTGTCCCATGAAATTTGGTCCAGATGGCAAAAGTACCACCTGGCTTTGTTTGAGGTAGTCCTGGGATGTAAACAAAACCTTGTGCACAGTTCGTGCTGGCTTACTGCTTAGCTCCATTTGCAGATGAGGATGAGCAGTTCTTTCAGGCATGCTCACTGCCAGACTCGTCAGGGCTTTCTGACTAAACTCCACGCTGGCATAGTCACTCAAGAGTGGTACTTCAGTGGAAATGGTGTCTTCTTCACTTGTAACTGCTTCTACAGGGATTCCTTCATGCCTCAGGCTCATGTCTTCATTATTGCTAGGTTTTTCTGACTGGCAAGTGTCATGTTTGCTGTCTTCTCCGCCATCTGTGAAGAGGTCTAGCGTCAGAGGAGCTTTTGACTCATGCTCTATGACATAAAGGCTGGTGGTGTCATTGTCTGACAGGGTCTGAAGCAGTGACCTTGAAACAGGTTTCCAATTAGTCTGTATGACAAAGCAAGGAAAAATAATAATATGCTAATTAATCAATTTAGTCTCATCTTTGGTTTTAGAAATATGAATGAAAATATTTCCTTAATCTAAAGGACCATCTTCTCCATTCCCATAGCATCAAAGTTTTTCTTGCTTTTCTGTTTACTTGCGACCAAAAGTAGTGATGATAAAATGTAAGCCTCAGGATGTGCTCTGAGAACATAGCTTTCAGAAAGTTTAGCAAGTGTATAACTATAAAAAGGCAGCAACTTGAACAGCAGCCAGACAAGATTAAGCTGTCAGCTGCTACGAACAGTTTGTTATTAAACTTCATGCCATGTTGTGATCTGAGTAAACAAGGGGTAAATTTTTTTGCAAATTCTGGATGGTTGAATGGAGAGCAGTTGGCAACACCAAGCTTCCTTATTTTCCACCTATTCTATGCTTGCCATAATGTTTTTTAAATTATGGGCAGGCTGGTATAGCTATTAGATTTTTTCCTTCCTTCCTTCCTTCCTTCCTTCCTTCCTTCCTTCCTTC
>WBND01000229.1:1001808-1024651 GCA_013398595.1 Tychaedon coryphoeus | reverse complement strand
AAGTTGCACCAGGAAAGGTTTAGATTGAATATTAGGAAAAAATTCGTCTCTAAAAGGGTGGTCAGGCTGTACAGGTATATGGTGGATTCACCATCCCTGGAAGTGTTTGGAAGAAGTCTACACGTCACCTGGGCATGGATTAGTGGCGAACACAGTGGTGCTGGTTAATTGTTAGAGTTGATCATGGAGGTCTTTTCTAAACATAGCAGTGCTATGATTCTGTCTCAAAGAGGCAATAGGTGAAGAAGAAGAAGAAGAAGCATCTTCGAAGAATCTTGCCTATATGTGAGGAACAGGAGACTGATTTGGGTGACTGACTGACATTTTAGTTCTCCATAGTTCATTTTCCCAGTCTCTGTAATGAGAGTGTCTCCATTTCCTTCTGCTGCTCTGTACCATGTGTTATTGACTTCTAGTTTGTTAAGTAATTCCCTCTCTGCACAACAAGTCATCTTTCCACCTTTTTGGATTTTTTTTGTGTTTTTGTCAAGAGTTGATAAGCTGCTCAACTAAACTGATGCAGTTCAGACTCGAAACAACTAGAAATCAAATTATGTACAGAATATAGCAATATAGCAAGATTTGCTCCCTGCCCCTGTTTTGCCATGTCTATTTGGGGAATACCTTTCTCCACAGTTAATTAATTCTTCAGAATACCAAATTACTTCTAGACAATATGTCTGGTAAACTGCTTATTGTACTGTCTCCTGACATAGTGCTTTTTCTGCTTTCTCCCAAGCCATTATCTAGTATCTGGTATTTCTGTGTCTGACGTGTTACCAACATTATAGTATTCTCTAGCAGGCATGGTTAATACAGACTTTATTCTCTTTGACCGTTGCTTTGCCTCGGCAGGAAAAGTTAAAGGCATTTTAAATTCATATATTTTGCTTTTAAGCATTTTATGTCAAAATGGCACTGAAGTTCATGAAACCTACTTGTCCTTTCTCTAGCATGCAGTCTCAGTGTATTTCACTTGCAGTTCTTCATTACAAATGAAGAACCTGATGATTAGCTCTGAATTCATTGCTTCTTTACCTACATTTTGTTGGAAGAAAGGAAGAAAACAAGTGAGGAAGTCCTGATCTGGAACATGAAAATCCACACTTGCTCTGTTGCAGGAAGCAATGCTGATGTTCAGCAAAACTTCTGTTTATCACCAGACTATCAGGGTCTTCTGAAATCTTGTTTGTGATTACTTCACTCTGTATCCCAGTTCTGGACAGTGTCTGGCTTGCAGACACTCATTAGCCTATGCCCAAAATTTGACGAGATAGAAGTCTGCTTGTTAAAGCTCGTGAGATTAAACTACTGTATTGTCAAGTGCCAAATTAAGTTCAAGTCTTACAGAAAAAGAGATTTATTAAGGAAAGCAGTACTAATTCCTACAAAAACACAATTGTGGGTGGTCTGAAACGTAAGAGATAAGCTTAGTGTACTAAAAGAAGGACTTTTAGTGTCTGATGTCACCAAAACTGCAGCAGAAATCTCATTGAAAGGGGGAAGGCAAGAAGGCAAAGATACAAATAAGTCCACTAATAGGCAAAAGTGGATAATGTGGTCTCCAATAGCAGCTTCTAAAAGCTGTATTTTTTCCTGCCAGCTAATTTCCCTGCTTTTTTAGTGCTGAAATTCAGGTACTCTTACCAAAACACATGGGAAAGCTGTGGGCAAGAAGTGAGCATGCTGAACCTTGGTGCCTGTTGACTAGTAGGTGCTCCTCAGACAGCTGCCAGTCAGAGCCCCTGGACTGCTTTGGAGGCAAGCAGAGACTGAGAAGGGAGGAGCAGACTTCAGAAAATACCATGTTACATGGCCTCTGTCGAAATACTTCTCTGGAATTAGGCCGTAATTCACTACCTTGTATTTTGAATAGCTTGTACTTAATAATCAGTTTGAGTTGGTGGAAACTTATTGGATGTGAAAACTGAATTTCCTTCTTTAGACTCCATCTACCTGTATTCAGCTTTGATTTGTTCTTTTAAGAGCCTGCCTTTAAAAATGCTCTACAATATACTAAAAAAAACAGCCCGAGACTTATTAAATTTAAAAGTGCAAACAACCTATGCCTAAATAATAAACACCTCCCCATCCTATATTTTGAATATTACTCTGGCTTCCAAGCAGTTGATATTAGACATTTTCTAGAGTGAAGTGTGAAAGGACAGATAACTAGCATTATAGATAAATCAAAGATCTCCCCTGTGTATTTTTCATGCTCTCAGAAGAGTACTTGCCATATCTTGGAGTGCGCTGCTGTTTCTTGGGCTTGGTACACTGGACCAGTATGATATTTTCAGCCTGTAAAGAAGTATTTTATATTTAACATCAGGTTAAATGACTCACATTTCCTATGCATTTAAATTAATTACTGTTTATTTGTAACATATTAACATTTTTGTAACCGTCAAAAAAGGGGTTTTACAGAGACATTTAAGCATAATACTAATTAAAAGCTGAAGACAAAACTTGGTAGTCTACACTAAAATGCTGAGTTAATGATAATTGGCAACTTTGTTTAGTGACAAAGGAGCTGTGAAAATGCTGGCAATATTGTCCCTTTCTGTAAATTTAATCTATATATCTGATTTGCTATCATTTCCACAAAACCTCCATTTTCCTTGAGGGCTTTGGGACATATAGGGTGAGGTTTGTTTCAGTAAGTATTTGCTCCTGGGCTTGGATTTAAAAGTTTCCTTTTCCCAAAAACACAAAGAGCAAGACTGTGCTGCATTCAGCCCATGTTGAATGGCACTGGTACTCTGGAAGGAGCTCTAAGGAGACAACACAACTCCTACTCTTTCCTGATTGTTTTGAGTTTGGCTCATTCTGGGAGCTATTATATACAGTATCTCACCTCCCTAAAAAAAGCCTCAACAAAGCTATAAGAGAAGCTAAGAGTTTAAGTAGGCCATACCTCTGCCTTAGCGTTGGCTTCAGTATTTTTCAGTTTTGGAATTAAATCTAGGCTTCATTAGATTTAGGGTACTTTGCCTTTGCTTAGGCTGTGGTTGGAGATAAAGACTGTTGTAAAGTTGGCGGATCTCTTGCTGATTCTATGAGAATGGGATTTTGGCTGGCTGCTGAGCCCTTTCTTACAAATTGAGGAGGAAATTGAGATGAGGGCATCACGGGGACCCTCTATCTCAGTCCAAAGGGTTCAATATTACTACAAATGTACAAATTAAAGCACTGTTTTGTAGTACTATAATGGGTTCTTGTGTGCTGCCTGGCTGATTTGTGTTTTGTTTTGGTTTTTTTTTCCCTGTTCTTTCCTATTGGGCCCAGACAATGAAGTGTGGTCCTATGTTGAACACAAAGAAGTTTTCTCTAGGTAGGTCTCAGAAGTTCCCAACAAAACTGCTATGTCAAACACAGTGCAACTTGAAATGCAATCTGAAAGGTAAGAGCACAGGAGGCTTCGTGTGGAGTCTGTTTCCCAGTGGCAAGGGCAGGAGTTCAAGCTAAAGCAGGCTATGTCATGCTGTGTGGCTTTCAAGCCACAGGTTGTGCCATCTGTCCTTTTGCAGCTGTGCTTCCAGCTTCTGAGGCTGGTGCTTTGTAAAAAGGAGAAAAGGGGAGGGTAGCATTCTAGGATACTGTAACATGAGTGGTTCTATGCAATTAAGTTTTCCAGAAAATTAATATTAGAACCCATAACTATGCAAACCTTTTAGTCATAGTGTATGCCTGTAGTATTGCACCTCATTTTATTGTGTGGGGGTGAATACTTTATTATTGCAGAAAACAATTTCTCTTAAAATAAGAGGACCACTGCCAGATCTTATAGGCACCCTTGTTATTCTCTCTTGTTCCTGCTCATTCATATATTGCTCCTTCTCATTATGTGATTATATGCATACTTTATACATTTAATATCCAAATGTGTTTGCAAAAAACATCTTGGATAAAAATAATCAAATGCATGCTTTATCTATATATCTATGGCATATTTCCACATGAGAGAAGTAGTCCCGGCTCTGTCTAAGTGTGTTTGTGATAGGAGGTAGTCAGATAAAGGAATCAAAAGCTAAAGAGTATAGATTTTTTACAAATTTGTTTTACCATTTTAATCAGCTTATAGTAGCTTGTAATTGCTCTCACTGTGAGATTAGTGTGGTAGCTTCTGTCTTGTGTGTTTTTTGAGTTGTATTGCCTTTAATGACAAAAAAGGCCCAATGCTATGAAACTCAGAGCTAAAACAAGAGGAAAACAAGAGTGCTGCTAACAACTCCAGCCAATATTCTGTTCTTACCTTTTAATCACCAAAGAACAAGTGAGAGGTGCAAAAATCAGAATGAATATTGTGCTGAAACAAAGACCAATCACAAAACCTTCAAGTTCTCCTTTATCTGATGGGAAACAGAAAGTTTGAGTCAGATTTACGGTGTTAAGTACAGAAAGACCTTATTAACTTCATGAGAGAAATATTTCAAACAGAAGTCAAAGTCAACTTTACACATGCTCTGGAATTTAAGTAAAATCTGGTTAAAACAAAACCTGGTATTCTCAGGGGAGTGTGAGCTTTTCAGACTTATATTTTTAACATATCTGAGTACCATAGAGTCACACAATGGTTGGGATTGGGAGGTATCTCCGGCGATCATATTTTCTAATCCCCTGCTAAAGCAGGTTCACCTAAAGCTGGTGACACAGGTTTGTATCCTGGCAGGTTTTGAGTAGCTCTAGGGAAGAAGACTCCCCAGCCCCTCTGGGCAATCAGTTCCTGTACTCTGTCACTCTCACAGTAATGAAGTCCTTCATCAGGTTCAGGTGGAAAGTCCTGTGTTTCAGTTTATGCTTATTGACTCTTGTTGTATCACTGGGCACCATAGAAGAGTCTGGCCCCATCCTCCTGACACTTGCCCTTAGGGTATTTGTATACATTGACAAGATCTCCCCTCTGTTGCTTCTTCTCCATGATAAAAAGGCACAGCTCTCTCAGCCTTCCCTCATCAGTAAGATGCTCGACTTCCCTAAACACCTTTGCCATCCTCCACTGGGCCCACCCCAGGAGCTCCATGTCTCTCTTGTCCTGAGAAGCCCAGAACTGGACACAGCACTCCAGGTGAGGCCTCACCAGAGCTGAGTACAGGGGCAGGATCCCCTCCCTTCACCTGCTGGCAATGCTCCTCCCAATGTCCCCCAGGATCCCATTGGATTTCTTGGCCACCAGGACACGCTGCTGGCTCATGGACAGCTTGTTGTCCACCAGGACCCCCAGGTCCTTCTCTGCAGAGCTGCTCCCCAGCAGGTCAGCCCCAGGCTGTGCTGGTGCCTGGGGTTGTTCCTCCCCGGGTGCAGACCCTGCTCTTGCCTTTGCTGAATTTCTGACAGTTCTTCTCTGCCCATCTCTCCAACCTGTCCAGTGTTTTTTTTCAACCCATGCTGTTATGTGAGCTCTAGCTTGTTTAACAGCTCAGGACCCTCATGTACATCTGACTTACTAAAAAACTATTTAAGTGAAAGTGGGTTTTAATCTATTTCAGGATTTACTAGTAGTGTTTGGGGGGTTTTTTGTTGGTTGGTTGGTTGGTTTTGGTTTTTATTTTCTGGGGCTTTTGGGCATTAGGGGTGTTTTTTGTTGTTGTTGTTTTTTGTTTGGTTTGTTTTTTGGTATTTGAGGGTTTTTGTTTGTTTGTTTTGGTTTTTTTTTATTTGATTGGGTTTTGCTTTGTTTTAGGGATTTTTTGGGAGGTCATGCCTGGTCCTGATGGCAATAACACTATTTGTGTATTTAGTTGATGTCCATGCTTTACCTTTTAAGATCATTAAGACTACTATATCTGTAATTAGCCATTTTTCAATCCTTGAGGCAAACCTGTATGTCCTATTGCCTCTTAATACTTGCTCTATCAATACTATCAACATCCCACCTATCTAAAGAGGAGAAAGTTTTTGAGAGGTTAATGAAGGTTGATAAAACACTCAGACTGGTGCCTTAAGTTTCAGCTTTCATATTTTTTTAGATTCTGTACTGCCTTAGTGTGTGAGTCTGAACATAAGGTGTTAGCAAGTTGTCTTCACAGTTTAGTTAGACAAAACAATCCTTTTCCAGCCTGAGAACCAAGGACACTATTGCAGCTTCAGGCCCAAAAAAGTGTAAACAACAGCGAATTGAGGAGAGCAAACTGAGAGGATGGAACTTCATAACCTGAAGCTGTAATTGGACAATTGACCCCAATATGTAAATGGACCAAAACTTATAAAAGTGTAAAAACTGGTGACTTGGAGTTCATCTTGTGTCCACTTTATGTCCATCTTGGCTGTAGCCACAGCCAGGCTCTTGTACTGCCCAAGGTATATCCTTTTAGTAAATACCTGTTTTATTCCTTTAACACTGTCTAGTCTCTGTTCCAGGTAGCCTCTTTAGGAATCAAGGTTAACACAGGAACCAAAACTGACTGTGATGTTGAGTTAGTCAGTGTAGAGGTCTTTACAGATGGAGACATCAGAAGTTCAGAAATGGTGTCGGTAGAGTGTGGTCAGTTCATGATTGTGTCACTGATACTGACGCAGGTATTTGCAAAAAAAGCCACTTGCTTTTTCTTTTCCTACCCATCCCCCAACAATTTTTTTTTTTTAATCTAAACACCAATCTAATATTAAAAACTAATTTGGAAAGCTGAAAGTTTCTTTCTTGTTGAAATTTGTTTTTTATAGCAAAGAAACCTGAGGTTCTTCAAATGGATTAAATAACCTGTGAAATATTTGGGGAGAGCAAAAACACTGAATGTAATGTTTAAATTCAGTGAAATTACTTGAATTTTTAAAACGTTGTATTAATCTCACTCTTCATTTTTGTTGCTTTACTGAAAAATTGAATGCTGTCCAAATATGTATTTAGTAGGATGAATGGAATAGAGCTTTTGAAGAAAAGCTCCAGGGAGATACTTTAATATTTTGTGTTGACCGGAGAAAATTTTCAGTGGGGGGAGGAGGGGTACAAATCCTGTTGATTACAAGAAAGATTTTGTGTTTCTTTGTTTTTTTAAACTCTGCTTTACACTTTTGACTATTTAGTTGTATGGTTTTATACCTCCTTTACTTAATACAAAAAACCTGGGAGAAACCATTTGCACACTTTGGTCTCTGAACATCACAGGTTACTGATACCATCTTAGCAGGTTCTGTTCTTTCTCTATTTAGAAATCTTCATTAAGGGAAGCTGTGGTCAAACAAAAAAAAAAGTCTGTTGAGGTGTTAGTTTTAGTTTAACTGAAAGAGTGTTAAAAATGTTTGAAAGACTAAGTTTAACCAACCCTGTATGATTTTAACTTTTTTAGACTTTTTAAATGTAACTGTATTGGTCATAGCCTAACCAGGAACTTCTGAGAAAAGCAAACTTTTGCCAGTGACCTAAAGGACCCTGTAACTTAAAAAGTGCTTAGATTATCAGAAAACAAAGGATACTTTGATTAGTATTCCCCCACAATAGGAGCAACTTAAAATTACTTATTCTTTATTTTTGTAGTTAGTGGCTCAGGATGCCAATTTTACATGATTGCTCAGAGTTTTGCCAGCAGCAGATGACTGAACATTACTCATCACAGTCAGAAATTTCAACTGCTGAAATCTAGACAGTAATTGTCAATAAATAAAGATATGTGCACATGGTTAGTACAAATAGGTCAGGAAAGGTTTCAGAGATGAAGAATCCTAGCTAAGTCTTCCCTGTATCCTAGGTAATGAAGTACTGGCAGAGTTGTTCTGTGACACAAAGTTTACCTCTTGCAGAGGAACAATTTTTTGTGTTTACTCTCAGTAACTGAGGATTGAATAATAAATCTTGTGAGTGAGCATAGAGAGAGCATAAAGCAAGGATTCATGCTTGGTAATTCAGATGCATAGAGGTTCCACAGTACCATATTTTGGAGTGCTAAAAGGTTGTGAAGGAGTCAGAGGTCCTTCCCCAGCATTAGTGAATCCTGAAATCTGCACACGATAGGTGGTCTTCTCCTTCAGTCCGGTGAGTTGGTAACTTGTGATAGAAGAGTTGAGAGTAACAGCTGAAACACAAGAGGTTTTAGCAGGAGATGATTAGATGAACTCTCATGGCTGAGCATGTATCAGCATAGCTGACTGGGGAAAAGGAAAAATTTCAGTGCCCTGATCCTCATCTGAAGGGAACCAAACTGTGCAGATGTTCTTTGGATGGGTACAAGATTTCTCCAAAATATTTATGTACATTTTAAACCCAATGGTTAAAAACATGAGCTTTTAACACAGCAAGACTGTATTGGGTTTGTATGGCCAAGTTTTGGTAGCAGGAGTGCTACAGGGCTGACTTCTGTGAGAAGCTGCTTGGAAGCTTCCAATGCCCAACAGATCCAATCCCAGCTGGCCCCAGGACAGATGTGCTGCTGGCCAAGGCTGAGCAAATTAGAAATTGTGCTAATGCCTCTGTGATAACAGATTTAAGAAGGAAAAAAAAATGTAATTGCAGCCAGAGGTGCAATTACAAACTCTTGGAAACTCTTAGGTGATGTTTTTCTTCCCAAGCATGTGTTCAATTTTATTTGAAAGTCAGTACACAAAAAGTTATTGTATTATAACTTATGGCAAAGAGACTTTCCACTCTAGACTAGAAAGAAAATGTTTATCAAAAGAATATGGGGATTTTTTAAAATAGAAAATTCAAAACTATTCATTTATTCCAATGTGTAGGAGTTTCATCATTTGTAGTTTGCTAAGGTCGGAACAGACCTTTAAGGTTATCCAAACTTAGACATAAAAACTACCAATTTAAGAAAATGCTTCCAAAATTTAATTTATAATGTCTTTGGAAACAGGTAAGAAATACAAACTACTAATTTTGTATTGAGTTGAAAAATGAAATACAGAATGTCTTACATCTTATAGAAAGGCTCAGACTCAAGCTTGGATGAAGTGCAATGAAACATAAAAATTGTTGTTGTGACTGAAATTTTGAAAATATTGAAGTATGTATATCTTCCTTTAAGTGTTCCTAGAGAATTCTGGTGTAGTTTTAGAAATGTAATTTTTAAGGAAAAAACAATATTTAATTTGAGATAATATCTAGAAAATTCTAAGTGCTCGTGGGAGCATCTAGAGCATTAGAAGTCTTACCAGGAGCTGACCTTTGAGAGCAGAGCACTCAATTTGCACAGAAATCATAAATAACTCAGTAGCCTTGATGGTCTGAATACAGCTTTTTTTTCGTGACTCTGAGCAGCTGCTTTGTTCTGGCAATAGTGACTTACCTGGAGACTTTTTCATTGATGAATCTGTGTAACTGATCTTATATCCCTGGAGAAAACCCAAACGATCTTCTGCAGCTATTTCAGTCCACTTCACAAGTGCAGAATGCTTTGTGATATCCAGAACTGTCACATTAGCAGGACCAGTCCTAGGAACTTAAAAACCAGATATTTGAGCTCTGCATCAGTATCTGTACAATATACATACAAGACTGAAACCCAGCTGTTTCCAGATTCTAGATGCTATAAATACAATGTAAAGGGTGCAAGAGAAAAGCAAAATCCCGTAAAGACCCTTCACCTTAAACAATAAAACATTACCAAAGGAGGCAGAAATTGTGACTCTCTCATTACAAATATTTTACTCCATTAGGAACAGCCATACTGACTTCAACTTGCAATATAAGACACTATGCAATTGGGATTGGAAAATCTGATTTAATTTAAATTTGAGCCACATGGGTCTGAGACCATCCTTCGTTATTTTTGGTAATGTCACATATAGTAAAAATCTTTCTGTGAACCTGTCAGTAAGGAGCAGCACTCCTGCTAAGAATAAAGGCAATGCTAACCGGAGAAAGCTGTTCAGTCACCTGGAAAATAAATTTTGTGTAGTCTTCCTTTTATTGCTGCAAATCGGAAAGAAGGAGAAATGTAGAGGGTGAGGTTATACAAAGGGAAGGAATACCTCCTTCAACGGAGTAAAAATGGGTCACTCCAAACGTCTTTTCATGTGTTACGAAACTTTCACATTGACACACATCAGATGCGTGTACCATTATTTTATACAGCTTATATGGCTGAAAATTGCCTGGAAAACAAATAAAGGTATGTCAAGGTTTCCTGAAAAGTTATAAATTATAAAGAAGAGGAAAGGCAACAGCTTCATAGATTTTCTGTATAGTTCTTGCTTTCTGAGACTCATAGCATTACATAGGTGTATAATACTTTACATTGAGTACAAAACATGTACATCCGTCTTCAATGTCTCTAGATGTTTGATGCAAACTGTTTCAAAGCCAGAATGAGACATAACATGGATTTTCTTGTAAAAGATAACAGATATGTTTATAGTCCCCCAATGGGAGGCTTTAGCTGCTGAAGAAGAAATTGGGAACTAAAATGGCTGTAGTTATCTTATTTCAGGGATAGGTTTTTTCCACTCAGCTAGAATATATAAACCCAAGAAAAAACCTAGATGTAATGTGGCACTAGAGATGTTGCAGAAGGACCAAGGTAAACAGTGCACTCTCCAGAAGACTTTGTAGAACTCTGAAGCTAAATGGTCTTTATCGTACATAAAAACCAGAGATGTATGGCCTTTGCAAGAGTCAGCTGAATGATTTTAATCAAGATTTTCAATGACTGTTCCATTAAGAAATCCCTGACTGAAGCCCATCATGTCTAGCATAGTAAAGCAGAATACTGGAGTTAAGAACTTAGGCTTTGACAAGTATAGACATTGGTATAAAAATATAAATTAATATAAGGGGGTGTGTAACAGAGCAGTTTATATTGAAAGATAAGCTTACCTAGGTAAGAGATGAAAGGTTTTTTTAAAGCCAGTAATGTGTAGGTCTGCCTGGAATGCGGGCAAGGGGAAACATTGTACCAATAGCTTAGCTGTTTCTTGCCCAACAGCATCCAGAAGAACCCTAATGAAAACTCTGCTTTTTATTTGCCTTTAGTGTTGCTAAGCATTAGATGATGACTCAGTACTGAACAAATATTAGGAGCTGTACTTGGATGGATCTTCAGTTCGCCCTTAAAAACAGAACAAAAATCCTACTCTGCCCAACCAAAAATAGCCAAGGCTGCCTCCATAGGAGGTGTGGTGGTTGCTGTTACCTAATGTGAAATTTCCGGTAGTCGTAGTCATTATTTTCATGTGCATATCCTCTTTACCAGTTCCCCAGTCAACCACAAAACATTTTGGATTGTATTTTGGAGTCCATGTGACAACTGCATTAGTTCCCTGGCTTTTGACATGGATTTGACCAGGCAAGTCTGTGAACAAATATACAGTCAGAGGTCAATAAACAGAAAAGCAGTTTTCTCCCCTGTTGTTCTTTCTTTCTTTCTCCCTTTTCCTCTGTTGTTTTTTAAAGATTATTCATTAAGCAATTATCATAGCAAATAACTTACTTATCATAGTTAAGTTTACACTAGTATTTCAGTAGAGGAAACTTAGCATTTACTACTTTGCAGTGGAGTCTGGGGGCTACAGTGTTGATTGCTGTTCAAGACTTCTCCTGATTTCTGATAGTTTGAAATTAAGTGGCTGTTCCAAGCCTCAGGAAGAAGAAGTCTGGTGTTGCTAAATAACCTCTTGTGGGCCACCAGTAGCTGCCATACACAGAATAAGTTTGAGATAGTGCTTGCCTGAGCAGGGATGGAGGAGAAGGGGCTAATGATAGATCACATCTAGATTATTTCATATTTCAAGTATTTTGAATTTTCTGAAAGGATCTTGAAGATTTTGACATTTTAAGACAGGCTATCAAACTAGGGAAGACTTTCTGACAAACACTAAGGAGGGAAAAGGGCAATCTGCCGTTTTGAGGTAAGAAGTGGACCTTGGGAGAGACATAAACACTCCTCATTTTATCCCTGTCTTGAATACAACAAGAAAGGTAAATTAATTCTGAGGGAGCTCTGGTTGTCTGAGGGGGCTGAGGCTGTCTGTTTAGCCTGGAGAAGAGGAGGCTCAGGGGAGACCTCATCACTCTCCACAGCTACCAGAAAGGAGGATATAACTGGGTGGGAGTCAGTCTCTTCTCCCAAGCAATGAGCCATACGACAAGAGACACAGTTCTTAAGATGTGCCAGGGGAGGTTTAGGCTCAACATTAGAAGGAATTTCTTCACAGAAATAGAGATTGGGCCTTGGAATGGGCTGTGCAGGGGGGTGGTGGAGTCACTGTCCCTGGAGATGTTTAAGAAATAGTGGATGTGTCACTCTAGTGCCATGGCCTCGTTGACAGGGCACTGTTAGGTCATAAGTTGGACTCGATGATTTCAGAGGTCTTTTCCAAACTAGTTGATTCTGTAAAGAAAATTACTGTACTAGCTGAGAAAAAACTGTGTATGCTGAGAAGAGATTTAACTTCAGAAAGCACCTTATGCAAGTATCCTCTCAGTAATTCATGATAGATACAGAGAAGCAGAAGTACAATCAAATGGAAACAGGAATTTGGAGGGAGCCATGAAATACAGGCTCAGAGGCTCAGGAGCAACTAATTGTCAGTTAAAAGATGGCTTGAAGTGGTAGGATATATTATATCAGAAGAGAGTTAAGGGACTGAAATATAAGGGCAAAATCAAGTTGCTACCTCTTTGCAAGGAAAAGGAGAACACCATGAGGGGAGTATTAGAAAATTCTGGAAAAGCAATAATTTGCAGCTATCTGGAGATCAAACGGAGTATTTGCACACTTTTTTATTGTAAATGCTATAGCTTAATTTAAAAAAAAATTACTTTGTAAGAGAGGTTTTTGTTATAGTGCAATATTATATTATATTTTATTTTATTTTATTTTATTTTATTTTATTTTATTTTATTATAGTGCAATAAATACATCTCAAGACTATAACACATGGAAGTAGCTTATATTAAAAGGAAGACATTATACAATAAGTTTTATTCTTTAAATGAAAAGGCTGCCTATTTGAGCCTCAGAAAAGCTTACATCTTTATTAGAATGCAACATGTACATACTGTCTATTCCTTTTCTAGTGCCAGTTAGAGCAACATGCAATAAAGGACAGTAGCAGGTCTCTTAATAGTTGTTTAGCTCAAGAACTCAGACTTGCATATAGTTCAGTGAACTTTTTTTAAACCACTGGCATCAATTGATATTGAGGACAGTCCATAAACCATTTTCCTAAGTAGATCCAGCATTTGATACTTTCTCTAACTTGGCAAAGAAAGAAATGCTAAAATAAATATTAAATTGCTAGTCTGTTAACTTCTACTGAAGTATCTTCCTAAGAAACAATTCTGACTCCTAGTATGTAAAAATATTAGCCTAATAAAAATTCAAGAGAATACTTTCACCTATCACAAAGTCTGTGAAAAAGTAGCCTTAGAGATTGGTCATAAAACTTCCCCACTGTTATGGTGAATAGATAATAAGGCAAGTACCTGTTGCAGAGAATTCTGGGACAATGTAGATGGCTCGTGGAGATTCTCCTGCTTCATTATAGGCAGAAATATTAAGTCTGTAGTAAGCCATGGAGAGATTAACAAGAATTTTTCTGTCTTTGAGAGAGATGTGATTTGGTGGGTGGCTGCAGCTGTTGGGTATTCTTTCCACATTAACAAAATATCCAAGGATGTTCTCACTTTGTGCTACCTAGCAGGAGGAAAGTCATTATTATTCTATAAAAGCTGCTATGTCCCATGCAGAAAATCAAGAGGGACTGTATAAACAAAATGTAGCCCCTAATGATGGGGATGATTTTTTAGGTTCATTAGGAATCAATGAAGCAAAGCACTTCCTTAAAATTAAGACCATTCTTAACTTGAGAGGATTTAAGTACAGGATTAAGAATTTTCCTTAACTGAGATATTAGTTATGTGCGTGTGATTAGTAATAACAGCAGTGAAGCAGCTGTCAAGTTCTGTGCATTTCAGTGGAACATATCCCTCATTATCAGGAACTTGAAAGTTAATGAGAGGTATTTAATTGAAATTTATGCCTCTGGGTATCCTCATCTACTAGGGCTTGGTTAGGTGTGAAGTCTCTTTAAAGAGAAACACTAGTAATTATGCTACAAATTTGGAATATGTTAAATATCCATTGGTAAAAATTTCTGGTGGTGGTTCACTCATTATTAGACTGTACTAATCTTAATATGAGATTGGAAAATGAGTGCACAGAAATGGAAATTACTGCAAAATAGACAGAAACTTAATACATGAAGGCCTGTGAATTCTTCAAGGATTATTTCTGATATCGAGATTGTTTGTTATTTCTGGCACAAAATTAATATTCTGTAGATACCATGGAGCTGTGATGCTGGGTAATCTTAATGAAATAATTGGATATTTTAGAGTAATGGAGGGCATTTAATATAGACAGGAAGACATTTAATAATTTAAAAGGCAAAGACATATGTCTTGAGAGGAATTTCAGATGAAGCTAGAAGCTCTTAAAATGAAAACATGCTTTTCCCTGGAAGAGAAGGGAAGTTTTAGCAATTTTTCAAGAATATAAATTGATGTAATTTTTCCTTATTAGTTTCTAGCACCTAAATCATCAACATATAGTTACAACAAATTCTGTATCAAGTACACAATATCCAATGCCTTTCACATATTAGGTATAGACTCAATACAATGAGAAAGTCTGTTTTTCCCTGCAATGCAATAAATTAATAGTATATACATAACAGAAGGTAACCAGACTCAAGGTGAACCTTACCTCCCACTTCAAAAGAATGGTTCTTCTTCCTGGAGAGACTTGTGTAGTTACATTATATGATATTCTTGGCTTGTTCATGAGTTCTGGTAAACATGGAAAAAGGTGGAGACATGCACACAAATGAATAATTCTGATGTTCATATTTTCAAGAGTATCTGAAAATACTATTTCGTATGACACAGAATTTGGAAAAGCTTTACATTCATACTTACCACCAGAAGGATGAAACTACATTTCACTTACTGTGAGGGACCAAAATCTCTTTGCTCCAAACGCAAACACAGTTGAGACCATCCTTGGTTTTGCATCTGAGCTGAACAATGTATGAAGATGTAGCATTTAAATTTGATATGGTGACATTGACAGCATTGCTTCCTACAGGCACCTAAAAAAATTCATTGATGTAACAGCAAAAAAACATGATCTTATACTAATTGTTTCCTCAGTCTAAGACCAACCTTCTGACTCAGTTGAAAGTAGAGGTTCCTCAAGTAGGAATTCCTGTCATCAGATAGGAATTATTGCACATTTTAGTCAAGGTATTTTTATTCTTTCAAGGCAACACCCTCTTTTTCATGACCTTGTTCTGCTCCCTCAGGACGGTAAGTAACCTGGTCTAAATATTAATTTTAAAATCAATTAGACATTACATATACTGAAAAATAAAAATTTACTTAACTCTGAGCCTTGTTAACATTCTCAAGAATAAGAAGTCAAGGGAAAATGAGATATTAAAAAAGCCCTTATTTTTAAAAGTGTTATTATGTCTAAATAGATCCACATGGCTGATGTCTTAAGCAGCATAAATGCTTTTAAGTGTCTCATTCTACTCTTTAAATGGTGGACAGCCAACAGGCTCTTGAGCTTTCCTGCACAGCAGTGGGCTATACAACAGGATCTTGAGCAAGGACTCTTCTTAACTTCCTAAGGTTACTTCTCAAGAATGAGAGAGTATTCATCTCATCAGATACTTGATAAGTAAATTGGAAATAACTACACTGAAAATTTTAAATCTCAATTATGTGCACATATAATCCTTTAGATATAAATTGTTGACCAAGTACTAAGCCTGGATCCAGAAGCAGCTAGATTTGTAGGGGCTCTGAGAAGAATTTTAGAATGCAAAGGGAGCCTTTTAAAAGTAACATGACTCAATTAAAAGGTCTCTCTCACAGTTCTGTCTGACTCTATTCTCTATGAAGTAATCCAGTGCTCCCTGCCATCTACTCTTACACCCCTGTCACATTTACTGTCAAACTTAGCTAGATTTCTGTTTTTTATCAATAAATACATGGCTACTTCTTTCCTATGAATGAAGGATATAACTCTGTCCATGCCAACTTCATATAATTTTGCTAATAGAAAATGCTTGGTCACAAAAACATTCCACTGCCCACAATATTACAGAAAGACTCCAAATTTCTACAGAACAAGAGGGAAGTGGAATGGATTTAAAACCCAAAAGTTACATTACATTACAGGTACTTTTATCCTACTCTTGACAAACACTAGCTTTATACATCCTCTGTGCATTTATGGCTAGACTCACTCATCTGCAAGTGTAGCCTAAGTTACGTTATTAGGAAGAGATTACAGCCTAAATCCATAGCATCAGTTGGGACCTGGGAGGTGATGAATATTGATAGTAGTCTTTACTCCTTTGCATCACCCAGTGTGACTGTCTCTACTAGTCCTTCACAGTACTCATGTGAATCTTCCATCTCCCTGTCCCCAAAACCTGCAGGGCATGTGTTTGTACTGCTCTTAACCCTCTGTTCTTCCACATCCCACATACCAGACTGTCTGCACATAACCATCTATTGCCATAGTCTAATCCATTGCCAACCATCTAATCCATCCATTGCACTACTGGGTGGGCTATGCATGGGTAACTGGCTGCCCTAGGATGGTCTAGGACTTGTATCAAGTGAATGAGGGGACCTTTCCAAGACCTGAATGTACTTTGAACTGAGACAGAACATTTCTTACATGGCCCTCTCAAAGTACCTCTTCTGAGGTGCAAAGAGAAATGGGAAATAGCAGTCAGCTACAAGAGAAATGAGAACAGTCTTCTGAGACAAAACGAAGAACAAGGGAGATTTTTGTAGTAAAAAGGAAGCAAAGAGGCTCCTGGATGAGCAGTGTTTCCCAAGAAGTGGGAACTGTTGCTATTTAAACTGTTTTCTTCTTGGGGTTATGTTCTACTTGATAAATGCATATTTAAAACCTGATTAGCACATGTAAAATTTACAAAGCTTGAAAAACAGACAATTTTTCTACTAGGGACTTAGTGATACAAATCATACATACGTGCCTGCCTGTTGGAGAAGACTTTGCTTGATATGCTGGATGGGAAGGAGTAGGGTAAGTAGTCATTGCTGCTACATGCAAACATTACTGAAATTAAGACTAATTTTCCATCCCTTACATATTCCCTTTAGTTTTGTACTGTTGCTGTGCTGTATTGCATGTCTTAGAATGCACCTGGAACTGATCTTGTATCCTACAATATCCTTCTGTCCAAACTGGATTGTGATGGATTTCTATGGGTAAACTGTTATGTGGATTAGGAAGCGGGTGGATGGTCACATCCATGGCCAGTGGCTCAGAATCCCGGTGGACATCAGTGACAAGATGTGTCCATTGGGGTCCATAGTATGTGTGACCAATGTTATTTAATATCTTCAGTGAAGACTTACAGGTGTCAAGTGCACCCTCAGTGAATTTGCAAATGACCCTAAGCTGAGTGGTGTAGTTGGCACTCCTGAAGGATGGGATGCCATCCAGAGGGACCTGGACAAGCTCTAGGAGAGGGCCCATGGGAATCTCATGAGGTTTAACAAGGCCACGTACAAGGTGCTGCACCAGGGTCAGAGCACCCTGGTACCAGCACAGGCTGGGGATGGACAGATCNCCAGCCCTGGGCACTGCCAGCCCAGAGAGCCAAACGTGTGCTGGGTGCATCCAGAGCAGAGTGGGCAGCAGGGCAGGGAGGGGATTCTGCCCCTCTGCTCTGCTCTGCTGAGACCCCACCTGCAGTGCTGCACCCAGCTCTGGAGCTGTTTCTGAAGTTGTTCTTCTGTAAGAAAATGTCTATGCAGCAGTGGAGGAAGGTGCTGGAAATTCTTTTAACTTTTGCACAATAGAGCATGACCTCTATATTTGTTGTTAGTGCTTAATATTGTACATACAGTGCTTAGTACAAATACCAGAGATTAATGTGGCCTTGTGCTAACTCCCTACATCTGTGACTAATAAACTTGTTCCAGTTAATGTTTTCGTGTTTACTTCAATCAGTGATTTAAGGTGTACTAACGAATATCTCAGTTTTGAGAGCAATGATTTTGTGTCAGAGCAAAGAATGATAAGAGAAGTACATTATGACCTGATGACGTATTTGAGATACTCCCAAGGAGAAAAGATTCGTCAGAAGATCTGGAACCATATCCAAACAAGTGGAAATAATTAGCATATATGCATGTGTTCAGGAAACATGAAAATACAAGTGTTTCAGGAATATAACCTAGTCTCTTAGGTTACTGGGTACGCATGCTTTGAAGAGAATCACCCATGCATTCAGCACTGCTAATGAAATAATGTTGACCTCCTAATCGAACAAATTTGATGGAGAGTTTATTTTAGAGACAGGGTCAACTGTACAGGCAGGACATGGACGTGTTGGAACGAATCAAAAGGAAGGCAACCAGATGGATTAGTGGAATGGAGTACCTCTCCTATGAGAAAAGGCTGAGAGAATTGGGATTGTTCAGTCTGGAGAGGAGAAGGCTTTGGGGAGACCTTCCTGTTGCTTTCCAGTACCTCAAGAGAACTTAGAGGAAAGATAAGACAACGCTATTCACAAGAGCCTGTAGTGACAAGTCACGGGGCAATGGCTGTAGACTGAAAGAGAGTAGGTTTAGATTAGATATTGGGAAGAAATTCTGCACTGTGAGGGTGGTGAGGTACTAGAGCAGGGAATTGTAGATGCTCCATCTCTGGAGGTATTCAAGGCCAGTTTGGATGGGGCATCCTGGTCTACTCAGTGTGGCCCTGCACATGGCAGGGCTGGTTGGCACTAGATTATCTTCAAGGTTCCTTCGAACCCAAATCATTCCATGATTCTATGACTGCATTATAGGGAAATTAGTTCTCCTCTTTCCAAATAAGGAAATCTGGAATGCTTACACAAACCACAAGTGTGTAAAGTATGAATTACTGCCTTCAAGAACAAAGCAACCTGATCTCTAATCTGTTTGAAAATGCAATGATGCCAGCCAAAAGAACAATATTGTAAATCACTGACAGTATGATTTGGATCTGAGTTTACATGGCATTTCTGACATTCAGCTTTTGCATCACTGGTATTTGTAGTGTCTCACTGGTAGGTTAATGAACCAGATAACGTGCTATTCTATTTTACTTTGTTTAAAACTACTATTGCCTCTTTCCCAAACATTTCATTATTTGTTAGAACCAAACTAAGGTGCTTTACTGGATCTAACTACAAAGTGACTCCTTGCTGTGCCGCCTTGCAATCCTTGTGCTGCACGTAATATGTGCAGCTGAGCTAATATTGAGGTAATTTATATTCTCATGGGATTGTCGTCTGGAGGTGCTTACCAGTGTCCATGGAGCAGATTCTGTGAGTGCCTCTCTATATCTCAGCTCATATGATGTATTAGCTGTGGGCAGGTCCCACTTTATTATCAATTGGTTTGTGATCTGATGAGCATTTATGTTAGATGGTGACAAGCACTTCCCTAAAATGGGGGAGATACAGCTGTTAAAAATGCAAGAGAAGAAGGAAAGGTTTAGGAATTATGTCTGTTGAGTGTGGTCTACAAAAATGGAAAGGCTTGGCACAGAAGACTGAACACTGTGACACTTCAAAACACCCTGGAAATGAGTAATTACTAAATCTTTATGGTATCAATAAAACACCGTTGCTCCTCTTGCCTTTCTTTTGTGAATGCTTCTACTGATTTCAGGAACAATCTTTTTCTAAGCAGTTACTATTCTGAGTGAGGCTGAAGGGCAAAATCAAAATGTCAAGAGTACCTGTAATCATAAATTGTATTAAAAAAATATCCAGAATATCTTTAAATTTCAGGAAGTGCAATAACACTTTCCTATCCCTCTCCAATAAACACAATGTGGCCTAAAGTCTTCGGCAAAGGTTATATTGATAATTTGGATTGTACTGGTAGCAGTCCCCAGCAGTGAGTGTTTTTTCTTGGACCATGATCAGTCTGAGTAGGTGAAGTGTTGAAGAGCTCTCAATGCTAGTTCAGTGACCAAATAGGTAGGGAACCTTTAAACAAAAAGGCATAATAAATAGGACTGCTTTTTTCATCTTTCTTGTAGCACTGTGTCATGGGTAAATGGCCTTAGAAAACAGTTGAATTTTGAAAAGGTGTCTCAAAATGCCCTAATGCCCTATATCAAGGATTCCTTAGGTGCACAGTGCTGAGTCAATCTGCTCTTTGTAAACCAATATAAAGAAATTCAGAAAACCATCAAAGAGAGACAAACATCAAACAGAAAGCTGTTTAAGTATTTAAAGTAAAACCCTCCTCCCATAAAAGATGATAGACTTCTGTTATTGACTTAATTCAAGGAAGTCAAACTGCATCTTAGCTCTCTGAATCAGTAAAAACAACAGGAGTATTTTGAGAGCTGAAATTTGGAAATAATCTTTACAGACTACAGCTTTAGCTGGGCACTGCAGTAACACATCTTGTGAAGACGCTGTACCTGCTTTGCTCGGTAAAACTGAGATGTTCTTCCCTTTTGCACAGGTGTCACGGGCATAATTCACTGCTATCCAAACGGATGCAAATCTCTCAAGGTAGAGATTCTTTCGTTCTATTGTGATGGAAGGTGATGATGTGTTTCGTAGAAAAGGTTTTCGTATGTTGTTCCTTCAGAGAAGAGGAAGCAGAATGAAAAAACATTTTATTGGATTATAGTTATTCTTTCCTCCCCTGCCCAAGAAATCAGAATTATAGCAACTGATAGCTTTACAGATATTTCTAACATAATTCCGCTTCTGGAAATCTTGAAGGTTCACCTTGAGCAGCTTGAAACAGCAAGATTAATTCCAGCACCCAGTAAGGCTAGCAAATTTAAATATGCAAATCCTTGTATTGTGTGGTGGAGAACTGTTGAATTCCTTAAACTTTTAAGACATATCATGATACAAGATCCGTATGACCTTTTTTTGTACTCAGAGTGGGATATATAAAGCATTTTGAAGGTATAAAATTAGGTTAGACATTACTTCATAAAGCCTTTCCTTGTATTGCAGAGGCACCCAGGTTCCTTTTGAACAGCAAAATTTCCCAGTTACATGAATCTAAATTCCCATAAAGTTATTAAAAACCTCTTATGAGTTATATGCCTGTCTTCTGACTTCTGTACCTGCAAATCATCAGAGTTTGACAGAGATATTTAAATGTCACCTGAGTCCTCAGTGCTGTAGATTTCTCCTGGTATGCCTCATACACACAGCACAGGAAGTCCAAGAGTTTTAATGCCTTACATACAACTTTGCTGCCTATTTTTTTTCCTGTCTCTCTCATTTAGTCTCTGACACACACAGGACAGGTTTTTCCAAGGTTAAAATTGTGCAACTTCAGTGTTCTTAAAGACTAGCATACTAATTGCCTAGCTATGCATTTCAAGTATTGAATTACACGCATCATGATTCAATATTTAATACCTGAGAAAAAACACTTGAAGGTTTTCCTGTCTTCTGCTTCAGGGTATCTGTGAATCTGACATTAAAATTTCAAAGCATGATTTTGAATTCTTGGTTGGAACTTCTCTGTGGGAGTATTTATCTTTGATCTTTTTCTTCCTGACAACTAAATCATGAGAAGCGAGGACAAGGAACTATTAAAACGTCAAACTAATGTTACATGCAGGAAGGGGTGATACCCTGTTCTAGGCAAGTTAAAAGCTCTTTCACATGAGGAGTTTTTTTCTTTCATTTTAACCCAATAGATGAGGAGATAGGAAGTTTGTCTTCAGCACCACTGGGTGGAAGCTTAGGAGATTAAGGTTAAAGTCTTGACTCTTACTTGGAAACATCAACACCTCTTCCAGGGAATTGTCTCCCTCTGCCCCCACTGACATCCTCTTTCATTCTTTTTTCTGACTTGTCTGTTCATGACATCAATCCTGCATCCTGGGAACAGCACAGTCTGTTTTTGGCTCAGGACTTTAAGAGCAACTAGCTTACAAATATTTCAACTGATAACATCTCTTCAGAAACAGAACTGTTACATAGATGTTTCTGCCAAAAGAATTGGATTCTTTGAAGTCCCAAGAGGCAAGATAGCAAATGCAGTGGAATTTGGTGCTTATTGCCTGCTGCAACATCCAGTGAGAAAATATTGATGGTAATGGGCAGAGTAACCTCGGCCCTGAGGTGGGTGCTTTGCTCCTCTGCAATATAAAGATGATCACCCTAGGGAATTTCCCAGTGCTGTGACATTTTCTTAGCTTTAGGAGATACTCCTAACCACAGCTCATTTTGAATGACAAGGGGTGGCTGTGTGGCGAAATAATCAGCAATGAATATCAGAATTTACCAATGCATACAGTGTTGTACCCTCTGTACCACATGACACAGTCTCATGGCAAAGATCATATCATCTGATCTCACATCTCTGTTTCTGAGCATGCCCCCAGTCTCATGGGAGATTCCACATATTTAGATATAAAATGAGGAAATTCAATTTTGTAATGCAGCTGCAGTTGAAGATATCGTATTTGATGTAATCAGTTCAAAACCAATTCTACAAGTTCATTCCATCTATTAAAGCCCTGCTTGACAATTCAGAATTACCAGAAAGCATGCCACATCTGACATGTCCTTGGGTACACGGTATAGCAAAATACATACTACATAAAATAAAAGCTTGGCGTGTGTTTGTGTTTTGTTTTAATTTTTTTTTTTTACTTTGAATGTATCTGTGTTGAATAGTCAATAAAAGTCAATAGCTGCAAATCATATTAATTGAGTAAGCTGATCTTTGGCAATAATGCTTTAAACAGTGTGCTGGAGGCATGGTAAGAGGTATAGTGACTTTGTATTGGGTTTGCATGGCAACGTTTTGGGAGCAGGGGACAGTTTGTACAGAGGTGGTTTCTGTGAGAAGCTGCAATAAACTTTCCCCATGTACAACAAAGCC
>WBND01000229.1:968561-989507 GCA_013398595.1 Tychaedon coryphoeus | reverse complement strand
GGGCCCTTTTCAGGGACAGTTGTATCATCCACATGTAATGACAGTTCAGAAGTCAGCAATGTTCTCTTTAAACATAACAGACTCCCTAGATGATGAGAAGAATTTGAAGTGTCCTTTCATGCAATCATTTGATCATACAGGTCAATAAAGAAAGTTTGGATGTCCTTGATTTTATTATACTGCATTACAAGTGACAGCACAAATGCATAGCATAAGAGGCATTCAAAAGTCAATAATTTTGCCTGGGTGTAATGACCTTTAATGCCATCTCTCAGTAAGCATGGATAGATACTGAAATGCAAAATCCAATGTATGTCCAGTATTTCGTAACAGCTCTTGATGGCCCTCTGCCACTGTTTTCCTCAGTCCCTTCAATTCTGTGGTTATTGAAGTATGTAGAATTTTTCACTGACTAGGAAATCACCAGCATTAACATTAATGCGACTTAAGCAGTGCCTATGGCCATAGAATCAAATTCATGAGGTCACAGAATCACAGAACGGTTTGGGTTGGAATAGACCTTAAAGATCATCTGGTTCCAACCCCTCTACTGTGGGCAGGGGCACCTTCCACTAGTCCAGGCTGCTCAAAGCCCCATCCAACCTGGTTTTGAGTGCTTCCAGGGATGGGACATCCACAACTTCTCTGGGCAGCCTGTTCCAGCATCTCACCACCCTCACAGTGAAGAGTTTCTTCCTAGCATCCAATGTAAACCCACTATGTTTCTGTTTAAGGTCCAAGTAAGACACTTGCAAGTGAATGGAAGAGAGTATTGTCAGCTTGGTCTAAAAAGCCATGGTCCAGGCACTGCATATCAGTTTGTAGTGGAGCTGGGGCTCCTGTTGCCGAAGTTCTTGTTATTGTACAGCTATCCCCCTCTCTGGTGGTGCTGCCTAGGGTGGAAAGTAGATCTTGTCCCTCTATCTTCCCCTCAACTATTTCATTTCACGCAAAACCTGAGTTTTGTGAAGGCTGCTTAAACTTGGCTGTGCCTCATGGTGACACAAATCCAGTAATGCCTTTTTGCTTTACTGAGTTTCTGAATCATGAAGAGTAAGAAAAAATAACACACACATCACAGATCTGAAACTTTGATAAGCTTCTGAGTAGTGTTGAGTAGGCTTTATACATCTTCGTGTATCAAGTTCTTACTTATGGTACTGGATAGGGTTATCACAAAAAAGAAACAGTTAATAGAGGGAAAAATCCAAGAAAGGTCACATTCTTTACATTATTTTCTTACAAATTATTTAAAGATGAGATTTTTTTTTTCAACTTAAATAATTTAAGAAGTGAAAATTGAAATACAGACCAGAAGCAATTAATGTGCATCCTGTACTAGTTAGTCTCTTCACCTCAAGGAAGTTTATCTTCAGAGATCAAAAGACTCAGAAATATTTTCTCTCACATCATCTTCAATGCTTTAAAGAGCAAATCTCAAAGTTGAAGGAGAGTTTTATCCTCTTGTTGAAATATCTCTTTTGAGGCTCTAAGGAGTTTGATGGAGCCATTGCTTTCTTTGCCAAAGTAGAGGTATAAGGTGGAAGATTTGATATTTGCTGTAGGTTCAAATGTGCAAATCAAACCAACAACATTTTCCTGATTGTTTTAATATTAACTCATTTCAATTCATTTGATATTAACTCATTTCAAAAGGGAAAAATATAGTGAGACATTTCTAAGTTACTTAAAAGTGCCAGATTTTTTTGTTTGAGAATGGTTTTTCAGAGACCCCTGCACAATGAAGCTGTCAGATTACAATTGCTGCTGGTAAATAAAGGCACTTGACTACCTTTGCATGTAGCAGGCTATAATTCACTATGCCAATTATATGAAACACAGTGTTTTGAATTGCCATACTATAGTTTAAGCACTTTGTGCTGGTTTGAAATTTTTTATCTGCAGCAGCCTGTTTTATGTAACCGCGTGTCCATACTATATGTTGAAGAGCTTCTTGATGGTAGTTCCATTTTTGACGGAAAAATATTTCATTTAGTTTCTCCCATAATATCCACTGGAAAATAATTTTTTGAAATAGAGTAAAACAAACTCCTGCACTTTTCTACTACATATTTCCTTAAATAAAACCATATTTATTCTCTAAGAAGTCATGAATAGGATATTATTTATACGTACAGGATGCTCTCTGTTTTCTAAGAACCAATACAAAAAAAAAAAAATATTTGAAAGTCATAGAGAGCCAGCAGGGTGCCTTTCTCTTCAGCTTTTGAATATTGTTGGTGTTTGTGCCCCTGTCCTCCTTCACTTCCCTTTCAAGGAAGGTTAGGCAAAGCTGGTACACTTACACAAAATATTCTTATGTATTAACATTTTTCAGAGGAAGAGTGCTGTCAAAAATTCTTCATTCATCTCTATATCTATGTCTACTTGTAGTTTATATTCTATAACAATAAAGTAGTAATTTACATTATTGAATTGCTCATAAGGGCTATTATGACTGAATTTCTCAGACACATAGATACTGAACTGCTTCAACAATAAAAACATTAAACCACTATGGAGATTAATAAAGCTATCAAACCTAGCTGCAGTTCTGCAGCCAATGGAATTTTTCAATTTGGCTGCAACAAAACATAAAATTATGCTGACATTTTCAAAGCTGGCTTCCTGACTCCAGGCACACAGTCCTTAGTCAGACAGCTAAACAGGCATAGCCCCAAGTGTCTTATTGCTCTGGAAAATCAGTCCCACAGCTGTCAAACTAAGGACTTAATGACATAGCAGAAGATCAAGATTGAAAAATAGGCTTTGCTATTGAAGCCTGCAAGGATTCATCCCGTGTACAGCTCCAGATATTTCACAGCCAAAAGCAATGATGTATTTTGAGCAGTCCCTTGCACCCACGAAGTTGCTGGAGGACAAAGGCAGGGCCCAGATGTGGCAAACCCAACCAGCCTCCCCTTTCCCAATTGGAAAAGGCCTATGGCTGCACCTTCAAACACAGATTTTGTCAGGCTGTGGAGCGTGTGCCAAAATTCCTTGCTCTGAGGGCTCTGAGCCATGGGTTCTTCACTCAGCTGGGGTAGGGATGTCCAGGGTCCCATTCAGCCTCCCATGCCTCAGTGAGGGGCTGGATTTTGTGTTTTTTACCTCATAGTGACACCTGCTGGAAAAGGAGCTTCATTCAGACAAGGAAGAGTTATTTTTACTACGCATTAAACATTCACTAGATGCCAGGAACAGGACACTATGTGAGGCAAAGATCATAGAAAAGACTAGCACAAGTGAAAAACACCAGCAGAGTATTTAAAACTTCCCGAGAACAGCACTGCAATCTGGTGAAGAAGCCTGTTGCAATTTCCTGAAGACAGGTGCTGACTGACCACAGTTCTACACCCAAAGCCAGCACCATCTCAGTCCCAGTGCAGACTTGAGACGAATGCGCTGTTCCTCTGCACAGCGATTCCCAAGGATGCTGAAGCCCTCTTCCAGGCATCTAGTGGCGTTTAATCAATGTATGGAACACATTTTTCTCCAATTCCCATATTTTAGGAAACTGTTCATTCGTTTCAAAGGTGTAGCTCTCGCTTGTGTCCTCTGGCAGCTTCCTGAGAGATTCAGAAAGCAAAAGGAAGGTAGGGAGGAAATCTGCCACTGGGCATCCAGAGAAGCTATTCTAACACAGCTGTGTAACATCCACCAAACTAAGACTGTGTTTTTCCCACCCAAGAAAACACCACTAGGTGTCACTAAATGCCAGGGATTGTCAGTACTGGTCCCAGGACGCACATCAAAGGGAAAACACTGTGCATATTTCATGTATACACTGCTTTAGTACTATGCCTTTTTGCAATGACCAAAGTGTGAGGTCATTTTAGCTTTTAGCAAGATTTAAATTTGTTTTGGGAAATACCTCTGGCTTCCAAATGGAGCATATACACCTTCAGGTTTCCAATTTTAAATGGATATGCTTTATTTTAGGTACAGCATGGGGAAATAATCTTGGTCTGTATAAGCTGTTAAATTCTACATGTTTACGTTTGAGACGAGCTACTTCAGTCTCAGGATTAAAATAATGACAGTGTTTTATCTGGTTTTCCTGCCATCTGTACTCAAGAGGTTGTACTCAGTGGAATTTTCATCAATATCTCGTGTAGTCAAAGGAAAAGCTGACCCAACTGTATTTGCTTATGGAGTACCTCTGTATGTGCACGTACAACACATACAGAAGTGTTAAAACTAAGGCTGGCAATGAAGCTGCAAACACAGCTTTGTCCTACCACCCTGTGAATTTCAGAGCAAACCTGAGGGAGACCAACATTTTTGGACGTGTGGTTTCAGACTGAGTTGTGATTTCCTCAAGCAGTGTGGAAGGACACAGAGACAAAGGAGATTTTGAGTACAGTGGTTCAACTGATTTTAAGAGGTGTATGAGAGCAATGCTCTAAAGCCAGCTCTGCTAGGTTGTCTGGTCTTTCTTCAGAAAGGAAGGGTGTGGAGTCAGGGCATAATTGTGAGCAACCAGAAGGATTAATCAGCACACAATATGTAACCACCTCTGCCTTTAGCATCTGTAAGGTCTCTCAGCAACAGGGATCTCCACTGGAGCTGCTGATGCTGGGTTCTGAGACATGGCCCTGGGTGGAGCTTTGTAAGGCAGAGCTACCTTAAACTGGCGTTGCTGAGGATCTCCTGGGAAAAGCTCTGAAGATATTTCTATTTCTTCAATCAAATATTTGGTGCCAAAGGCAGGATGGAAGTGTGTGCTGGAAAAGGAAATAACAAAGTGAAAAGTAAATAGCCATTCCACCTACTGAAGGAAAAAAAGCTCTGCAGGGGAAAAAGTAGCATTTGTGTCTATTGGTGATGACTGCTTCTTAATGCATGCAAGGAAATGTGCTGACATTGCCTGCTCATTTGTTGTTCTTTGTCACATGATAGGAATATTTGCTGAGTTTTTCTTTCGCCAAAAGTAATTAAAAATATATATATATTCCAACTTACTCAACTTGTCCTCCTCCTAGGAAGAAAATCTCCTAGAATCCCATATTTTATAATTACAGTTTTCTCTGACAGCGAGTAATAAGAGTAAGTCTCTCATTGCTCTGATCGTTTATTTTGACTGTGCTTCTTATCCCCACACAGACATATTAATTTTGAACTTCAATGCAGTCTTCTTATACACAGAGCAGTGAAATTCTTTCTGGCACAGTTTTTTCACAAAATAAAGATGACTTTATCTCATGTACCTCATGTTTTCACAGGTTTGCAGAGTGTATTGAAGATAAAAAGCAGTATATTATAAGCAGTACCTTCTATTTTGATCACAAAAGATGTATTAGTGATTTTCCTCATCCCTCAAATAATCAGCAGTGTTATTCCTTCTTAGACATACATAAAATTATGTTTATAAAACAGGAAGAAAAATAATTAGAATAAGGCTTCATAAATAAACAAATACAGAAAGAAATTATTTTAGGATGACAATTGAAATCTCTCTCACCAGCTTCTTTTGATCTCCTTGAGGCTCATTAATTGTGGGTGGCAGACCCTGCTTCCATATTTGAGAAAGAAGCTAAAGTGCTGCTTATGCACAAGCAGAAGTTTCAAAGGTAATGAGGCTTGGGACCTATAGACCAGAAGTATAGTTTGATTTGCATGCATTTTCCACCTCTCCTGCTGCTTATTTGCATTGTTCGTCATTTTCCAGCCAGCTCAGAAATCCTCAGCTGATTTGTTAATATTTGCTCATAAGAATTACCGATTGTCTTCAGGTAGACAGGGGAAAAAAAGCACTGGCCCAGTGAACTTCCAATCATATTACTTGAGTTGTGACACTCTCATTTTCATCTGCTCCTTATCCTGGATAAGCATCAAAGGTTTTCCATAGCAACTGTGAATGATAAATGCACAGAAATGTGTTTTAAATTGAAAGTCTATAATAGAAAGGAAGTGCTGAAATTCTGCTTCCTTGGGTTCTATTTGTAAGGGATATACGCATCCTCTATTTCTCTGTGGATAACCTTGTCTATTATTCTTGCCCTTGTTTCTGTTGGCTTTTTTTTTCCTTCATATTCCTTTTCTGATTAGGGTTGAGGTATGCTACAAATCAAATATCTGTGTAAGAATTGATGTGGAATTGTCTCAGCAGATATGCTAAAAGCAGAATAGCTCTTTGGATGCTGATTGACTGCCTTTGCCTAACTTTTGTTACATGCTGTGTTAATTAGCTCTGTGGGCCAGTGCTGCACACAAGCACTGATAGAAGTGAGATCACCTGCACCTGGAATGGACTTCTACAGCAAGGAACATATACAGATTTGAGCCCTGTATTATGGACTAGAAGTAGTATCTTAATGCATCTTTAAAATGCATCTTAACATCTTACATAAGGTAAAAGAGACCAGCACATTCTAGTCTCATAAACAGCTTACATTACAACCAAGTTCATTACCAAGTGCTCTGTAATGGGTTTTTCTCTTTGTTCTGATGCCTAACAATCCTTCCTCTTCAGGAAGGTTGACTTAAACAAGGATACCCCAAATAACATGCTGGGGTGTCATAAATTACTGCCACAGGCTGATTGCTGCTACATGTCCATGATGTCTTCCAGCACAGAGTGTGAGGACTTGCTGTTGTGCTGAGCAGCTGCTCCCATGCCAGCCCATCCTGCTGTGTGGCATCACTGCTCACAGCTGCATTTCAAGCATCTGTGCATAGTGCAACCTAAAACGAGTTCTCACCATGATGCTCCTTTGGCAAAGGAAAGCAATCAAGAAATGTGCAAAGCAGATTAATTTAGTCCTTGTTTTTATTGTGAATGACTTTTCACATGCTGTTGAAAGTCTGCAAAGGTAGTTTTGCTGAAAGTCTCGTTAATGGTAGAGGGAATTACAATGAGACAGAAGAGAGTGAAGAGAGTTTCTCATCTCTGCACAGCAATACTAGTATGGAAGATTTTTGTGTAAAGTGCAGCATCTCTTTGTATATAAACTCCTGCTGAGACTTGAATCCTAACTGGGACAAAAGCACAGCACAAGGAAGCTGATACTGCTTAAATCTGTGCTATGTTACTTTTTACCTCTTTCCTTTCTACGGTTTATGGAGTCAACAATAAGCATATCATGTTCCCAGTATGCAGCACTTCTATAAAGAGAACAAAATTTCCTTAAAAAACTACAAAGGAGCTCCTGAGCATAGGTTGTTATCAACAAAGATTTTGACAATAGGAAAGAAGCAAAATAGAAAATACATTTTTGAGCAGCATTCTGACAGATTTATTGAAAGTTCATTGTGAAACTACAGTACCTCCTATTAAGCCAAATCACAAAGAATCAGTGAAATCAAAGACACAGCTATGAAACTTACAATCAGCTGTTTAAAACAGAAAAAAATAATTATGCTTGGAGAAGAACATTTTGCATTATAAAGGCAGCAACCAGCAGCTACAAAGGCATTATCTTCTGTTTCCAAACAGTATTTGTGCACAGGGGCCTGAGATTTGAACAGATTCACAGCTTTCATTTCTAAAAACTGTATTTTGACACAAAGTACAGATTAAAAATAGTATGCAGATAATGGCTAGAAGGTGCTGGCAATGAGGTGTTATGACCACTTCCTAACCCTCTCAGTAGTAGCTGCTGCTGCTAGAGAGGAGCGTGTGGTTTACTGCATGACATTGTGGGAGAACATCTGGTTTTCGTTTCAGCATTAGTCCCCTCAGTGTTGAGCTGGGGCAATCAAAAGCTAGCTTGAATAGTGGAAAAGAAGAATCAAATGGTGGATTGGAATGAATAGTGTAAAATCTCAAATTGAGATCACCAGGGTAATGATCCACAGTCATCTCAAAAAGAAGGCTGTTATTTTAAGAAATAAAATTTCACCAAAAAAAGAGAATAAAGAGATCAGTCCTACCAAAATGGTGACTTCCAGATAGAAGGTAAATTTTTAATATGGAGGACTTCTTTACCTACTGTTGAGAAATTGGAAAATATGTTTGAGAAGATTTTAATCCTTATCCAAATAAATATTCTAATTTTCATCTGTATAAAAAAATCTAAAATAAACAGATTCACAATTTTATATTTTTTCCCAGAACCTAAGATAAAGACACCAAAGAGAATTTTTCCTAAATTAATGTTGCTTGAAATAATTTTGGATTTTTACTTGTGAATGAAAAATACAAGAACCATGCAATCTAAAGAAAGATGATTGGTTTTTTATCTTTGTTACTTGGTTTTAAAAAGATTTGAGTATTTGCTTGTATTTATTTTGAGTAAAATGCTATCTGTTCTGTGTTTGCAACAGAGGCTAGGTGATCTGGGGGGAGAGTGAGAGAACAAATGTGAGTGTAATGTAATGTGTCTGCAGCTTCTTGGGTGCTGCAAAAGTCACCAGACAGAAGGACCTGTATGGAACTAATCTGTAATGTTCCTTTCCTATAATGTTGGTATCGAGCTGTGCTACAGTCAAAAATGCAAGCCAATAGGATTGTTACATTACTGTATATATATTACTCTTGAAATGCCACCTTTCCTTCAGGCAAGGTAAGTGAGCTTTTAGTTATCATTTTTTTTCTTGGAAGATTATTAACTTTGAAAATACCTTTGTCCATCAATTCTAGTTTTTGGTGGAAAATTGGAGACTGCTTTTGAATATTTAGTGGTGAGTGAACCCCAATGAATTCCTCAAATTCTGGGAGAGAGCTGAGCATTGACTACACTTGCAGTAGGCATGGCCACACACCTGCTGCATGGGAACATGTGTATGTCATCTTAGTCTTCTGCTCTTCATTTTAAAAAAAAGAAAATTCTGTGATGCTTTGTGGTCTATGCCAGTCCATGGATTACAGCTTGATTAATCCTTAAAGGTTGCTAGGGGTCAGAATAGTGTGATACTGAAAAAAAATAATTGTCTGTTTGCTTTACTTAAATGATGCATACATCTGTTGAATGACATAAAAAAAATGTTTTTACACTTTGAAGCTAAATCTAAAATCAATCACAGAAAGCTTGGAGTTTATTTCAGAAAGAATAACTGCCCTCTGTCTACCAGCACCTGCCCTACTTAGTTTGAATAGACCAGTCTTTGCTCCTGCTTTCAGAGCCACATACAGACTGGCATTTTGTAAACCCAGAGAAACACAGGTGTCCAAGAAAATTCTTTGTCTTTCTGAGCTTCACTTGACTGTCACTGTTATTTCCCCGGTGGAAAACTCATCTTTTTTTCTGTTTAAACCCATTTCTTTTACTGAAAGAACAAAAAAAAGACCAGCATTTTTGTTCCTTTTGAAGTTGCCCTCAGAGCAAAATACGACCTTCTGCTTCACATTTAGAACATCTGAGAAACTTCTCCTATTGATGTTAGCACATCCCAGTGACCATACGAGTTGTCTCAGACTGACATATGTTTTTGCTTCTGTGTGTGATTTATCCCTTCTTTATCCAGAGGAATAGTCCCCATCAGCATTGGTGCCTTTTGGGAGTCACACAGTACCTTCCTGCTCTACAACAAAGATGTCTCTGCTTCGGCACTCCGTTCCTGACAGGCGACACACCTGCACAAAGAACCTGACTCATCAAACTGCTGTATGCCTGAACCGTGAAAATTCCAAGGCTAGATAAATATATATAAAATCTTAATTTATTCTAAAAAATGCAAGTTCTTGTGTTCCTTCTGCTTCAAGCCCCTCTACCTCTTTATGCCCCAGATACTGTTTGTCCTCTTTCTCCTGCACACGTGCTACCAACATCCTACCTTCCTGAACAACACAACATATTGCAGGACTGACAGGGTGATTTCTGTTTACTAGTGAAAGAGTAGAATGTCTGCCCTTGATTTATTCTGCTAAAAGGAAACACTTTCTGGGTAAATCCCCCAGCCCTCACAGACAGATTGTGTTGCATTTGGTAGAAGAAAAAGAAGCAAGGCTTAAGTAACTGCAAAAAAAGGGAAATGAAAGGATGTTATTTGGAAGAACATAATGATTTTGTTATTTTTTTGTTATTTTAATTGCAAACATAATGATTTCATTATTTTAATTGCAAGCATCTTGGTGAGGTACTGATAGAATTTGAGTATCAGTTCTTCAAAATGTTTACCAGAAGACAGTTGAAAACAACTAATTGTACAGGAATGTGTATGTTTTGGGCTTTACTTCTAAACAAAATTTGCAGCTGTGCATCCTGACCTGCTTCAGGAGGGTAGCAGTTCACAGGCCATTGGCAGAGCAGCACAGAGTGATGTGATTTTGAGAAAGTGTAAGCCTGTGCACATTTCTGTGCTCAATGACTCTTTCACTCGTGCAAAATAGATGGAATATTTTACATGTGTAGTCATATTGCTGCCTGTGGATTATTGCTGTAGATATCAGCAGTGTCTTCTGTAATTTTCCATATTTGTGTGCCAGCAGGTACCTGAACCTTGACAAATACAGCTGAAAACAAGGTGTTGTAAACAAGTAAAGGAGCCTTCATGTGTTATTGCTATTGACAGTTTTATTCAGTGTACTAAGTTATTGTGCAAAATCCACATTCAGAAAAACACTGTCAAGGAAGAACTCTGGCACAATTATTTGTATGGACCAGTTCTGCTTGATCCTGCAACCTTACCCAGCTGACACACACAAATGGACTGAAAACCTAACTTTGTTATGCAGCCAGGTTATTGACAATTGCTTGAATAAAACAAAAGGAATCCTGCAATTATTAGACTTTCAGAAAGACTCAGCTAATTTACGTCACAGTCACTGACTATTAGTCTTGCCTTCTTCATGTAGTATTAAGTCAACAGCTTGCTCAGAAATAATAGCTGAGACAGGGAATGATTAAGTCCCTTGTGTGCATGCAGTGATGGTTACCTGAGTGATGCTTAGGCTAATGCACATCTCATGATACAGAACAATTTGACTTCTTTTGTGGAAGATGAACAAATGTCATCTTAATTCTCTGAGATCATAGCTTTTTGCCTTTCATCCAGTCAGAGAAGTATGTTTAATAGCCAGATCTATTACTTTGAATCAGTTTAATTGGATGAATCTTATTAATAACTTGCTCTGCATTCTGTGAAGATCATGATTTTTTTTGTAGGGCAAACATCCATGGAGAATCACTTTTCCCTCTGTAACTTCTGACATAACTTGAACAAAACTTGCAGTGCCATCTAAATAGATAAAAAATATTAGGGTATTTGCCTTTAAAAAAAACCCATGTCTGCTATACAATACATTACTCTGTTACACTTCTACACTAGATCTGGAAATTCAAAAATATATTTTTGATCCACTGTAGCTGATTCATGTACTTTTCATAGGATACTTGGCAACAGAGCAAATCAATTTGTAATAGGAAACCACTGCAATATTAATTCAGAGACACACACTAGAAAAACATCATAAAGCATGTAACAGGTAGGCTCCAGTCAGTAATTCTTAATTGCTACCTAGGGGAAAAAAAAATCAATTTTCTGTAAAATTTTTGTAAACCTGCAGTCTAGTTTAAAACATGAATTTTAATTAAATGTATTGCATGACCAAACGAGTGCTCCAGAAATGCCGATGATTTAAAATCCTTCTTCTGTGCTGCCTGTACAGTGAGTGAAGCATATACCCTCACCATCTTAGAAAATATTTATCTCTGCTGAACCACCCCTCCAGGGCCACACAGTCCAGTGGCTCAGATCTCATTGCAGCATCTCACAACTGAGACTTCCTCAGACAAACTAGTGACACCAGCTGGACTTGCTATGATTGTTTAGCCATACTCTGCCTTGAGAGGTTTCACACTGCTAATCATCCTGAGTGACATTCTCAGGACTTCATGTGATCAAAGCTGAGCAAAGAGGGCTGGACACAGCTCAGGAGACATAAAAACATGCTCAGGTCCTTCTGAAGTTAGTCGAGTATCAATGTGTGTTAAAGTGCTTTGTAGAAAAGGTATGGAATTAGTTCAGAGCTTAAAAGTTCATTACTGAATATTGGCAGTAGCCTCTGTAAGCTGACTATTTACTTAAGTGGAAACTGAGGTATCCTTGACAGCATAACTTGGATTGGGATGACCCTGCTAATGTTCCACATGGCACCACAGCAGAGCCCTGTGGAATCATAGGTCAGTTGATTTTGGTACCTGAAGTAGCTGTCATCTCACCTTTGACTGCAAAGGACCAGATTCATAACCACAGAATCATAGGATGGGTTGGTTGGAAGGGTCCCAGGGATCAGGGACATCTCCTACTAGTCAGATTGCTCACAGCCCTGTCCAGCCTGAGCTTGAATGTTTCCAGGAGTGGGGTATCCAGCATCTTACTGGACAACCTGGTCCAGTGTTTCAGCACCCTCATCATCAAAATGATTTTTTTCTTATATCTATATCTATCTTATATCTAGTCTGAATCTACACTGTTCTCATTTAAAACCATTACCCCTTGCCCTATCACAACAGCCTCTACCAAAAAAACACCCTGTCCCCATCCTTCTTATAAGCACCCTGCTACGTACAGAAGGCCGGAGAAGGTGTTCCCAGCGTCTTTTCTTCTTCAGGCTGAACAACCCCAGCTCTCTCAAAGGAAAGGTGCTTCAGTCCTCTGATCATTTTTGTGGCCCTTCACCAGACCCGCTCCAACAGGCCCACATGTTTCCTGTTCTGGAGTCCCAGAGCTGCATTCAGAACTCCAGGAGGGGTCTCGCCAGAGTAAAGAGACAGAATCACCTCTTTTTACCTGCTGGTCATGTTTCTTTTGATGCATTAAGTCATCGATGAAGGTATTTAATTGTATGGGTCCCAAGATGAATAATGAGGTAGATAAAATTGTATTTTATAATTATTTTGTATAATTCTTTGCTACTTCTACTTAATGAACCAAGAAGGTTATTTCAGTGGCATGTAATCTAGTTTACATCACAAAAAAAAAAAAAAAAAGGCAGGACTCCATATTCAGTTTAGCAAATTCTCAACTGTAAGTAGTATTTGTCTTATCTCTAATTTATGTGCATATGGCATAATCCCTTTTTCTTTATTTCTTTCTTCCTCTTGAATGAATTTCCCTAGCTGATCCTGTGGAGCAGAGATTACTCCGTAGTAGAACTTTCCTCCTCTACCATTGCTTTAAATGAATTGAATAGAATAGCTGTGATACTCCCTGATTACTATTGAAGGAAAGAAGTTATATAGGATATCTAATTTTGAAATCCATGTCATCTAAGAGCAGAATAAATTATTATGTAAATAATGTGTTGTATTCATTATATATATTCTTTCAGAAATCTGTGGGGAATTTCCCACTTAAAATCACAATGAAATTTAGCAGATATCAAGAGCTGCACCATGCTAAAATTTCTGGAAGATGCTGTTTTCCAGGGCCTGCAGTGTGAACTGGTGCAGATTCTATATTATTATTATATATGTATTATTACAAATTAGTCTTCAGCTGGAAAAAATCCCCCTTGAACCCCAAGGGGTTCAAGCCTCTTGTATCCTACAGCTTGTTATGTTAGCTAATTTTAAAAGTAGGTTGCAGAAGGAAATCACATAACAAGGAGATAAAATATTTTGTATATGACTCACAGTGTGGAAAAAACCCAACCCATTGTAACAAGCAGGTGTTTATATATTCATATATTTTCGGTGAAACATTTTTAAAAAAAGATAGTTTGGATTTGGTTCTTTTTAATAAAGAAATTCACATGCCTTTCTTAAATCTGTTTAAAAAATAATCTATCAATGCAAATGTTATTTCTGTGCACAGAAATTCCATGTTTTTACTGTGATCTTTACTTTTCATGAGGGTGGAAATAAAGTAGTAGTTCCTTCTGTTCACTACTTCCATGACTCTCCTGATGGTAGGATCTAGTCCTCTTCTTAGGCTCCTCTGTGCTGCTGCTGCTGTATTAGTGATTTCCAATATGACGCCAAAGCAGCAGTGGTAGGAGTTTTGAAGGTCTATGCTCCTTCTTCTATGCTGACTCCAGTTTTGTGTTTCCTTTCCAAGCAGTGGAGTTTAGTGTTCTTGCCAAGACTTGCTACGCCTGCATTTCCATGACTGGGCAAGGATAACAAGACACTTGCAATAGCATTCACCAAGTCTGATACACACGCTTTAAAAGAAATCACTCACCTGGCAGTTGGCTGACACTCTTTCTGTTTCAGGATATTCCTGTACAAAAACCTGTTTTCTGCCTGAATCAGTGTACATTGTAAATAACTGCATAATGAGTTTGCGTTCGTGCATCAGGGCTTCCGTGAATGCTGCTTTGTTCAGAACAGCATTCGATGTCCAAATCTTCATAATCCCAAAAGCATGGAATATAAATTACGCTAAACAAAGCAAATGTCGGCTAAGTAACATGAGCTTTATCCAGGGTAGAAGCACAAGAAACATTATCTCCAAGTAAAATAGATCTTTTCTTCATGAACAAAGCCACGTTGCATCTTGCTTTAGGCTGCATACCGTTGTCTTACAACTGCATTTTTACCCTGTAATTTCCAAGTATCCTTTATCCATGAGCAGTCATTGGCACAAGGTGTTCAAGTGATTTACAAGGCTTTTGAAGCCTTGCACTTTGCAATAAAGAAAGATCAAAATATAGTCTTGAGAGCGTTAGGGAAACAACACCTGAAGGAGAGGGAACGGCTGCACAGAGGCCTCAGGTGAACAAAGGAGTTTAAGCATATGCATAACTGGGACAACAAGAGCTGCTATTGCTGAAACAAGTTGTGTGGGGAGGGTTTAGTACATTTTCTACTAAATCTGTCTTCTCTAGTATTCATTTCATGGAGTGTCTACACCAAGAACTGGAGGTGACTAAGAGATTCCAAGGTTGATAAGTGAGTTGAGTAAACAGTGAACAGTTTTTATCCTGTTCATTGAATAAAATACAGAGACAGACTTGAAAATATTGCAATCCCCAGAGAGTCCATGGTATTTCAAAGTAAAGATTATGGTAGTACCACAATCTTAGAAAAAAATCTTAGGAAAAACGAAGGACTCTGTTTTCCACAGCTGCATTTTGCAACTTGCCCAAAGAGGCATACAGAGAGAAGAAAGTGAACTTCAGAAAGCAAAGGAAGAAAAATAAGTTTTCATAGATACAGTTTTCATAGAAGACAGAGAAGCAAGTTGCTACATCCCCATTTTAGCATCAAAAACTACAAAGCCTTTGAGAATGCATATCCCACAGAACTAGAAAATTTTTGAGGGTTCATATTGTCATGTGCTAGGACAATGGGGAAAATTTATTAAATTGGCGCCCAGTTGTCAAGTGTTGAGCAGGGCAGAAGCAGCTCATGAATTTTGGAAGCTTTGTTTTGTCCCTTTAAGTTAAAACTGGGCATTTAACTATATTGTATAGAAATCTATAGTCTTAAGCAGAGGCATAAACATGTGTAAAATTGCACAGCTCTTTAAGGGAATATAATCCCAGTATTTGTAATCTAGCAAGGCAGACATGTGGGATTTAATCACTACATATCCACACAACACCAGGACAGTCGTATATGGCTGATGAAAATTCTTGCATCTTTGACTGTATTACAAAACAGACATAACCAAAACAGCTTTAAATTAATGGCTTTGGGAAATGCTAGCAATATTGTTAATCATGCAAGTACTCTGATTTCACGGGTGGGTTTTAAATCTGTTGAGCTGTCTGCTTAAAAAACCTGAACTACCTGCTATAAAACTGATTCAGATATAACTAGCAATGTGGTAGTTACTGTAGAGTTGTTCAAAACAGGGCTACTTAGAGAAGCTTTTTAAACAGATGCACCTGAGAAACTGTTCCTCCTCTCAGGCTATGTTTGTACACTGAGGAGGCATTGATGCATTTATCTGTTCTAAGAGCCACACTCCATCTGTCTTGAATTGATGTGTAGTTCATATCACTCTGCTATGCCAGTTTGTGGTTAATAATTACATTTGTCTAGCTTTGACCTTGTTTTATAAAACTATTTAGCAGTCTTACCGCATATCCCAGCACGCAGGCATAAGGAGCATAGTAACCGGCAATGGACCTCAGCTGTGGGAAGACAGAGGAAATTCTTCTAAAAATCTTCACTGAGCTACAGCAATGGTCACTGATACAAGAGCTCCCCTTCTCTAGCTGCAGCTACTCCCTGGAAACATGTACTGCCCTAGAGCAGTCAGATGTTTCTCAAGAGTTTTTGGCTTCATGATCAGCTACATGGATTATTCTGATATTAAAGCACCTCCACATGTTCGCTTCCCACCTTCCTACCTTTCAATTCTGCTGCTCTCTGTTCTTTTTCAAACTTGCTCTTTCCCTTCAGCCATTCCTAGCACAGGTGTCCTCTAGCAAAAGCTGTATTTTGAAATGGCATTTTCTTTTCCATGTTGAGTGGTGGATGAAGATTCTAATGTACTTGTGCTTTACACTACCAATTCATACAGCTCAGTGACGAGATCCAGTCTGGACTGGGGTTAGATATAGCAACGGCTGTCAAGGCAACAGAATTAAGATTATGAAACACTAAAAATATATGTGAGTGTGATCAGAGACTGCTTTAAAAGCCAGGATATTAAAAAATGGCATTATAAAGTGGATTTCAGGACAGAGCAACATGGTCTAATGGGTGTCATTCCTGACTATGGTAAAGGACTTTCTTTAATTTTCCTTCCAACCCAAGCCATCCCATGATTTTATGAAGAATCTGGAGAAAAAGTGAGTGGAGAAATTAACAGCACAGAGCAGCTTATAGCAGCTGTAGGCTACTTCAGATACCCAACAACATGGACAAGTGCCAGTCAGGTTCACTAGTCAGCCCTTGGTTCAAACCAGCTTGATGAAATGAGGAAGCACTGTTCCTGCAAACTGGCTGACTGAAGGAGCCCCTGCAGGCACTTCTGCCCATGCTGGGTAGCCAGCAGAGAGCAGAGGATGCCAGGGTAGTGCCTGTACAGTTGGACAGGTTGTAAATGGCCACTGAGCTGAAAAAGTGACCCGTTCAAAAAGTCACAGTGTGAACCAGGGAAATAGGTAGCACTGCTATTCAAGGTTTTCCTAAGCGGTACGGGAATTGAAGGAAATAGCAGACAGTCCTGAGTACATTGTTTTGCTATGTAAGTGGAGGCTAGAATTAAAAGCCTCTTTTACTCCAATGTCTTTCATATAATACTTATAAATCAGTATAAAGGTAGCTGTAAAATTAGTCACAATCTGTAGCAATTGTTAGAGAGATGAGTATGCAATTGTGCCTTAAAAGAGCTATGATTTTCTGACATGTCTCATAGCCTGATTTGAGTAATTTATTTCTTGAAATCTCAACTTCAGGGAAGGCTGAGTGCACTCTCAAAGCTGTAGGTTAGCACATCTTTTCTGTTAGTATTTTTTACTAATCTTTCTCTACCTGAAGAAAAAAATGTACAGTCTGCGTCTCTGTGCAGCGTTATAAAATTCTGATTGCGTTTTATTTTTTAAGTCATCTGGTGCCAGGATTTTGTAGTTGTCTGGAGCCTGCTGAAGTGAGAAAGAACAGAAAGGAGGTGACTGACAAAAAATGGCAACAGGCAATGCCTGTGAGATTTTACAGCATACAGAAATACATCGAAGAAATCCCAGTACCAGCTGTATTGTACGCAGGGAGGTCCGTGACATACAGATAGAGAGAAACTCTTAGCACTGCCGTATTTATATTAGTCCAACCCAGCCTATGCCTTTCCTTCTTTCCTTGTTTTATACAGGAATGAGTGACATTGTCCTCCACAGCAGAGATGGTGTGGAGGTTTTCATAGGGTTTTAGACCTCTGCAATGTAAATTTGCCAGTTCTTCCAGAAATTCTGCTTGTGGTGAAATCCCATGAAACATTTGAACTGGAAAATGGGATTTGTGGTGAGAAAGGACTGAATGGGATTTACTTTCCCATCAGTATGAAGAACACAATTGTTGGGGGTTGAGTTTTTGTTCCTTGACTGTGTGAGTTTGGAGAATTTTTCTGATGACCCTAGGAGAAAAGGGTAGGTGGGACTGGGCTTCCGGGCGGGGCTACTTGTGTTTCCGGTGAGGGAGCTGAGAGGAGGGACCCCCGTCTGCTCCGCACGTGGTGGGAACGCCGGAGAGCCGGACGCCTGTGTCAACTTCCCTGCGTCTGTCCTGCTCAGCCTCCCACCTCTGAGGACACAGCTGGTCACCTGGACGCAATGGTGAGCGAGGAGCTGCCCCTCCAGCCTGCTCCCACCTGGGACACAGCAGAGCCGCTGCTGTTCCCCCGCTCCTGCCTCTGCTCCCGCTGCTCCCACAGCTGTGCCGGCCCTGCCGCGGGTTACATCCCCGGGAGCAGGCACAGACCGAGAGTGTCCGGGGCTAAAGAAAGGACTGGAACTGGGTTATTTCTTCTGTTTGTGTTGGTAATTTTAATAACTGCTGTTGTTTTCTGCTTGTGCAGTTAGATACATTAGTAAAGGGCTGTTACCTGTACCCCTTATCTCTGTCTTAGAGTCCTTGATTATAATACTTGGAGGGAGTGAAATTGAATTCTCTATTTCAAAAAGGAGCTTCTGCCTTTATTGGCAGACACCTGTCCTTCAAACCAGGACAACAATAAAGGCCTGGTCCTCTTTCAGGGAATATGGGGAGCCAAAAGAGTCATTACTTAAAAGGGCCTCATTATTAGATGCATGACATCCAGTCAGAAGAACTCTAAAACATAGCATCAATCAAATTAAAATAACATGAATGTTGTCAAAGGACACTTTTCAAGTAAATTAACAACGACTGTCGCCTGCACCATCCCATGCAGACCACGAATTTGGTGATCCCACTGGCCTTTAAACAGAATTTTCCAATGTATTAAAGTGTCTTCCTAAAATTGTTGGTCCTAAAGATTCTGTTGCAAGGCTCCTCTGTTCTTTGAAGAATAGTGATTCTCCAGTCCCACATCTGGTGGGAAATGATTTTGGATATTTATTTCCAGGCATGGAAGCCATTAAACAAGGTTTGCATGATATCTTGAGATACATATCTCTCATGTTAGGATGCCAGCATAGTTTTATCCTACGACCACAGTGTGCCTCAAGTAATCAGTTCCATTGAATAGGACTGCTTTTATTCCAGCAGCTCCTGCACTAAAAGGAGGCTCGTCTCCATGTCTGACATGAGATATAATTATTTTTGTCTGGGTGAAAATGTACCTGCAAAATGCTAGGTAGAGCAAGGCTCTAACTCATGCAGGTCTAATGAAAAAGTACCCTGTAAGCTGCCATGCTCTTGCTTTCCTTCAGTTCATGGAGTGTCTGTCTCATGATTTGAGAAAAATCAAGGAAACTTGCATTGGATAGGCACATTGATTGTCTGATTTTTTTTCTTTTATTTTATGCATAAGTGCTGCTGACATATGCAAAAACATTTTGCTAGGTGTGATAAGGAAGTAAATTGTGCCTGCCCTCCAGCACGGTCCAGCAAATTCTTCTAATTTCAAAACCAGTCAGTTAATCACAGTATTTGCTAACTCAATCTCATTGTTCATGTGCTGCTTTTTCCAGTAGAGTGTTGCCCATTGAAACTGAGAGTTTACATGTTGTTCATTTGAGGCAGGTTTTTCTAACTGTCAAGAATACTCTAATTATTATTTTTCTAATTAAATTAGGCTTTTTAAAAAGGTTAGCTATGACATTTTAATTGCTTCAGCTCATATTGATATTCTGAGGACACACTTCAGCTCACCCACTTGTGACTGAAAAGGATGTTTTTCCAATTAAGAGATCTCTTTTTAAGGGCTTCTCCTAAATGACATCTATTTTACAAGAGCATGTGGACTAGAATATAATTTGTTCCCTGGCTGCACAATCTCATAGTTCAGCAGGTAACCCTTTCAAACTGTTTTGCTACAAAATTTTAACTTTCATGATACAAATTGTTTACAGTGTCCAACAGACAAAAATAAAGAATAAAAAAAATTATTATGAACAGCTAGTTGTAGTTAATCCATGCACACTTGTTTCTAATGCATAAGGGAAAATCTTAAGGAAATTCAGATAAAATTTATAGACATACCAGATTCATTAAGCAGTGTATCTGAGACTTCAAAATACTCCATGACGTAAGTACAGGCTGCTGGAATACAGTTATAGTTCCTTTCATTTTGCCTTTACAAATTGTACATGGGATCCCCTATGGGGATTTGCACTTTATTCTCTTCTGTACTGCCCAAGAAGAAAAAAGGACAGGAACTATCCCAGGTAGTTCACAGATAGACACATGTCAAGACTGTATGGATACAGCCAGGTGAGGGATTAAAGTTGGAAGAAGGAATCTGTATGGCAGTGACTTGGTATTTCTGCAGCATGTTTAGTGGCTTCCTACCAAGTACAAGGAAACAAAAAGGAAGGAATAAAATATTTAAAGACTGGGAAGACAATATGGACCTTTGGTGACAGAAGTCAGCTTCTTAACAGAGAATGGAAATTGGATTGTGATTGTCCAAGAGGGCCCTTGAAGATGAGGACAAGTAATTTATCCTTGTTGAAACACAGAGGAAGTATTGGAGAAATGCAGAGCAAAGAATGATGTATTAGATAGTATTAGACCAAAGGCAAAAAAGATCTTCCAGCTTTATTTCATTCTTTGCTTGACAACTGATAGCAATTATCAGGCCAAAATTACACTATTGATTTCATACAAATTTTGAATGGTCAAAATTAGAAAAAAGCATTTTGTTTGCACCTAGTATTTGGAATTATGTTTTGTTATTTTAATTTTGAAGTATGCCTTGAAGGCATTTACCATTACTGAGAGTTGGTGAGATGAATCCCATGACTGGAGTGTGGCTATCAATAGGTACAGGCTGGTCAGAACGGACAGGCAAGGCAGGAGGGGCAGAGGGGCTGTCCTCTACATCAGGAAATGATTGTCACCTGTCAGTTGGGAAATTTTTATGAACACTGTCTTCAGCAGAAAAAAAATTAATTACTCAAATCAGATTAAATACCCTAACTTAACTGTAAACAACAATAAAACTTTCAAGAAATATTTGGTTTTC
>WBND01000229.1:934729-967981 GCA_013398595.1 Tychaedon coryphoeus | reverse complement strand
CTTTTTGAAATAAAGTATGTCCATTTGCTCTCCCTAGCTTGTGCTGTGTAGCAAAAAATCTCTGAGTACATATATCTGTGAAGGATGGAAATAATTTCGTTGAAAATAAAAATACTGGCAATAAATGGTATAAATTGATAATCCATGACAATATATGCATAAAAATAATACTAGGAATAAAGGAACCGCAAACTCATAATAAGCTGCTTAAATAGAGAGGAATACATGAGGCAGTGCATGTAAAGCATATTATCTAACCATCTGGTATAAAATCCTTAATAGAAGAGCTGGAGGTCAAAGTACCTGATGTAACTAAGCCTTCTGCAAACTGGCAGTATGGCATGAAGGGTGAGAACAGAGCTTGCGGACACCCATGTCTCTTAATTTAAAAAAGATTTTACTCACTGATTTTCATAATAGACACATTTAGTACATTATAAACTCCTCTCAGAACTCACTGTTTAGTCTAGTAGACAGTTAGGCACCCCAGACTTTATAACATAATCATTAACTTGCTCATTAGTGCGGAAGCACTTATTTGCCATAAAAGCATATATAAACATATCTGTGAACTTTGCACCCTTCATTTTATTGCATTCAGTGTGCCCGTCTGACTGAAGGGATAAGTGGGGATTTAAAAGGTAATGGGAATAATCTATGGAGCTGACCCTGTTTCCTTCACCCAGCTGACTTTTGCACACAGCTGTCTGCACTGTACAGAGCATAAAGAATAAAGGAAGTCACATGAGTTAGGAGGAATGAATAAATACCCACCCTTTCATAATTTTAAATAATGTGCAACAAGCAGATCTATCACCCCAATATGGTGCTGCTGGTTTTTTCCCCCCTTCTCTCTCCTGGTTGTTGGATTAAAGCATTGAGAGGTTGGGATCCAATCCAGGACTTTGGACAAGATGACCCAGAGGTTCCCTTCAACTCTAGAAGTTCAGGGCATCTGGCTTTCACCTTTGTGTAAAAGACTTGGAAAATGAGATAACAGAAAGTTATTATATATGGCATTGGTGGGTGTCATGTCTGGTGAGCCAACTCTGATTTACCTCAGGTGATGCAGGTACAGAAGGGTCCTGGGAGCTGTGTAGCTCTCATCTGTACCTCTCCTACATCTCTCGCCAGCTGGATATAGCTGAAATTGATTGAGGAGAGAGCAAATAATCTCACATAATAAGTATATGATGAGAAATATATCCAGTGTCAGAAAAGATTTTGGAATATGGGAGATGTGGAGGAAGAGAAGGGAAATACAAGTAAAGAGGATATATAAACTATTTTCCCCTAGAGTTACTGCACCCTTAAGAGTAGCTCTTCAATCTCTTCCAAAAACTATGCCTTTACACTGGTGTGATTTAAAAAGCAGAATAGGACAATTTTTTTTTCTTATTGTAAGGAAAATGAGGAAAAGTAAAATTAACTGTCTAAATATGCCACAGGCACTCTATATTTTCTACCAGGCATAAAGTGGTCTCCTGCATTCAACACTTTAATATACATCTATTTTTCTGTGGGTAATTGAGGAAAAGAGTGATTAGGATCTGTTGGTGAAATTTTGATGATGATAAATTATGATCACTAATTATGATGGGTCTTTCCATGAGAAGATCTATTAATGCTAGTATGAGTTCATTCTATTTCCAGCAAAGGAAATCCAGCTCTTTCTATCAAAAAGTCATTTGCTAATTTCCTATATCATAAGCCTAATGAGAGTCACCTGTTCCCCCCCCTTAGTGTATGTACAACTGAGCTTTTCTGACCCTTGACTTTGCTCAGTTGATTAACTGGAAAACAAAAGCAGGGCATGGACAACTAAATGTCTAATTAGCTTAACCTCAGCAATTCAGAGCAAGTCTACTTGCAGCACATTTAGCTTGTACCAGATGTTGTTCAAAGATGTTTATTTGAATGTGATGAGCAACTCACTACACCATTCACTTGCTGTGAAATGTTTTTCCTTATGATACCAGTATATTTCAGTATTTGCATGGTTCCCATTGTGCCATTAAGGGTCACAGAAATCTCACAAAGGCTTCTTTAGTTTTTTGTGGGCTGATTCCGCTCCACTATTTTCCTTTTTCTCAGACCTTTTGTTAAACTGAAGTAGATTAAGTAACTGGAGGCGTTGAAAACAGTTTTAAGTTCGCAATTTGTAAATAAACTTGTGTGTTCCTTTGCTTCAAATAAACAGCAACAAAAGACATAAAAGCCTAAACACGATAGACATCTTTCAATGAATTAAATTCTATCTGAGATGACATTAATCTAAATCTAGGAATTATAGCAGTGGAAGAAAAATGAGGTGGGGATCACATTTTTGTAAAAGTGAGATGTTTTCATGCCCCAAAGTAGGAGGAGCAGTATTTTAACAAAACCTAGACTGCCTGTAGTACTGAGCAGTTATGTTAACCATCCTTTAACTACTTAAAAACCTGACATTTCTTCATAGAGAGGCTATCTTAGGACATTTCTTTGGTGAAATTCCCTGATTCTCCATTGCTCTTACGAGGAGTGGAGAAAGTGCCACTGGCAGGGTTTGTTCCAGTCATTTTCTGTCAGAGCCGGTGGCAGACCTTGCCCACAAATTGCTGCTGGAGTCAGAGTCCAGCTAAATCATACAATCATGGAGTCATTTAGGCTGGGAAAGACCTTGAAGATGATGGAGTCTTACCATTAATGCAGCACTGCCAAGCCCACCACTAGACCATGTCCCCAGGTGCCAAGTCTGCACATCCTGTAAAAATCTCCAGTGATTTGAGCTCAACAACTTCCCTGGGCAGTCTGTTCCAATACTTGACAGCCTTTTCTGTGGAGGAATTTTACCTAACATGTAATCTAACCCTCCCCCTGCACAACTTGACCCATTTCCTCTCATCTTATTGCTTGTTATTTGGGAGAAGAGAACTGATCCCCATCTGGCTACAACCATCTTTCAGGTAGTTGTGAAGAACAATAAGGTCCATCCCTCATCTGCCTCCTTTTCTCCAGGCTAAACAGCCCCACCTGCCTCAGCTTCTGCCATATGAGTCACTCTCCAGACCTTTCACCAGCTCCATTGCCCATCTCTGGACATACTACAGCATCTCAATATCTTTCTTGCAGTGAGGAGTTCAAAACCAAGCACAGGACTTGAGTCAACCTCAGCAGTGCTGGAGTCAAGGCAAGTGCTTCCCAGAACTTCAGGCTCTGTGTTTTCCTGGCAGGTAGACAAGCTCTTTCCCAGCACTAGTGTAAATGGGGACTGAAAAGTGGGTCACATCAGGCATCTCCAATCACTTCTACAGCCAGCACACAATCACAATCATTTTTTGGTGCTGGGCAAATTCCTTTACTTTGTTAGAGACCTAGCTCCCTGACATGTCTCAGTTGTTGCACCTTCGCCATTGCTGAGGAAGCCTTTGCAAAAGGCCTCAAAGGCAGCTGACATGTATTCTGAGGTGGATGAGCCCTGGGCACGCCTTCCTGGTGGTACTTCACCGGTGTGAGAATAGAGTACCGGTGTCTGGGCATGTTTGGGGCTGTGAGGGAGGCTCAATAATGGAGCTGAACAAAACACTTTGACTTTGGCCTTGGGATTTCCTTCAAAGGCAGTGTAGACTTACCCTGTCTTCCTGGAGACCTGTACCGAATTCTTGAGAACAAATATCTTCAAAGTCTATTTGATGGATGGTTGCTGTTTTAAAGTGTTGCAGAAAAGTATGTATCTTATCCCTACAATTTAACAAGGTCATAACTGTGCAGTAAACTCAGGGGATTGCCAAAAATGAAAGGAATGAGAGCATGCTTATTAGATTTGCTAATGACACTAATCTGCAAGGGACTGTGAGTACGTTGGAAGACAGGATTGGAATTTAAAGTGATCTTGACAAATTGAAGGTATGGTCTGAAATAAATAGGATGCTATTCACTGGGGATAGATAGAAGGAACTGCGTTTAGGCAGGAATAATCAGCTGCACAAATAAGAAGGGAACAACTATTTAAGTAGCAGATCTTTATACATAGGTTTTATGGATCACAAACTGAGCACAAGTCAACAACGCCATGTCCTACCTTTTCCTGACTGCCAAAGAAACCCAAACCCAGTTATTCTGCAGTGAATAATGTAAACTTCAGACTGTGTTAATTAATATTATCTATACTCTTTCTTTCCTTGAGACCAGCTATTCCACAGCTGGACTGCTTTATCCCACTGGAGTATTGTCTCAGTCCAGTAAAACGCTTGAAGTGAGACTACAGATGATTCAAAAGGATTCAAATGCTGGATGGTCTCGAATACATTACTTAAGAATAAATTGGTTAAATTAGTTGGGCTTGGTCTTCGCATATTGCAAAAATTGCTTCGTGGATGTCTCAAAATAACTTGTGATGGGTAATTAAGAAAAGTAGTGTGTGGTGTGTGGTTTCATTTGGCTAGGCCTGCAGCTGCAACCAGAAATGTCTAAGGGTGTTTTTGCAATAAAAAGATTTTAAACTACTGAGTTAGACACTGAAATGGTTTGTTAAGATCTAAGGCAGGACACTGATGTTCAGTCTCTATTTGGGGACACCATTAAGGACAGATTAGATAAATATCTATCAGGAATGATACAGACAGATATTTGTTCAGGTAGAGAGGTGATTTTGATGGTTTTGTGAGGCCCTTTCCAGCCGCATCATGAGCTGTGCCTTTTGCATATGAAGGCAGGAAAAGTGTTCTGAGAGAAGGGCAACTAGGCTGCTTATATTTGACATTGCTGACCATTATATTGCTTTCGGATGGATTTCTTTCCTGCTTTATTTACAGTTGTAGTTTCTGCATCTTCCCTCTTTCACTAAGTCTATTTTCCTTGACATTTCATCATTTCCACCTATTCCTTCTTTCTTCCCCTTTTCTCTCCTCCCTCAATATACAAGAGCAAATGAGGTTGTCCCTCAGATGAGAATAAATTCAAACTGATGACTTCTCTGCTGCTGTAGTGGGTATTGTATTGACCCTCACCTTGACCCCCCCTCTAACTACTGGCTCTTGAGGGATGCTTCACCATGCTGCTCAGTGTGTTCTCAGCTCAGTGTTTGAGGAGATATGCAAATATGTTGGCTGTACAGACAAATCAATCAGAGATTGATCATAGATAAACCATTTTGACCTCATGCAGAATTTATCTGAATATTCAATTACAAAATACTGTCATTGTTAATAAAGCACTACATACACGTCAGGAAGACACAGGCTAAAGAACAACAGTGTGCAGCTGCACACATGCAGATCATTTTGCCCAAGATAGAATTTTGCACAGAAAAAATCAGGGCTGAGTTGCACACAATTGAGACCAAACCCCTATTAGACAAATTCAGAGGTTAGCACATGGTGCAGAATCATGGCATTTCTTCAAAAGACACACCTTCCCCTACACTGTCAAACAGGCAAACAGCACATCACTCAGTTAGCCCAGGCATCCTGAATCAATTCAGAGCTTTAGCACTTAATTATGTGTGGCCCTGGGCAAATTCCTTCTTCACTCTGACCTTTCCAAACTTCTGTTTCTCTTATTTATGCTGCAAACCCTTTGATTTCAACAAAGCCCTGTATTATATGCTTACACTGCATCCATTTTAAAGGAATCTCAACAGTATCAACCCTACTATGCATAACTCTGATTCTAATGATGGAAGAGAATTTGGAGTTTGACACCTTTTGCCAGCTTACTAATTATGGGGAAATATAGTAGTTTTCAAAGGCAATAAATGTTTGCGCAGAACATTTTCATAGGACATTTCTCTATAGTTGCTGCTTTGGTCTGATATTTAGGATGAAGGAATTTTACTGATATCACTGAACGACCATTCATTTAGGAATGTAACTGATACACAGATTAAATATATACTAGTGGTTTATGCACTTAGCATTATTTATGTATGTATTCTTTTTCAAAGAAAAATCACATTTGACATAGCCTTAATTATGATGATTCAAATCTCTGGTTTTGCCAGCAATTCTACTTCAAGCTGTATTAGCAGAAAATGCCACCTACAGCACTGGGGATTGTAGCCAGAAACAATATACTCCATCTTCATTTTACCTTTCAGCACGGAGTCCTTTTTAAATTATTCAGCTGTGCAAACTGTAGGCAAGGAAAGCAAAACCAACACCTGCCCTCTTGAGAAATAAACGCCAAACCCTCTAGGTAGGAATATAGCTGACATTTATCCAGATGGTGCATGGTAGCTCAAGATATTTCCTTTATTTATCTGCTTATGAAAAAAATAGAGCAAAGGGATTCCAGTGGGGAAGATTCAATTAATACACAAAAATAATTTAATAGGTATTAATTTATATTAAATTGTGAAATGTCAGTATCTATAAACATGTGGGTGCACTGAATGAATCCTCCTTTGAATAAGAACAATAGATAGGGAATATACCAAGGCAGCAGCCAAGGCAAACAGTCAGAAGTGGGATGCATTATTTAAACATACTAGTTGTGAGTATGTGTTGCACAGTGAGCTAATTAGATTTCTATGTTAAGCAATACTTCTTTTTTTCATAAACTTTCCATTCCACTAACTACAGTGAGGGAAAAACCCCTAAATAATTGCGGATTAGCCTTAAAATTAATATAATTTTTTACAAAATGGAATATTTTAGATTAATTTATTACTGTGCAGACAATGAGGTAAACCTCTGTTTAAAGGACTGGTGAACCTAGCTGGTCACTCAGGGGACTCCTCCCTCCACCGCTGTGTGGACAAATGCTAAATGAGAATTAATAGAAGAGCTCTTTACTCAGCTAATATGCAGGGAATTTCTTTTTAGTACACCTATGTTTGGAGTTCAGCTCCAGGTCTTGTTTTGCAGTGTCCTCCATTGCCAGCATAGACATCAACATGTTTATACTGCTTTAATAGACAGAGTGAAAATGTGGCTGGGAAACCATCTCAAAAAAATCAATGCAAAAATAATCCAGAATTATGGGAGGAATTATACAGTTATTCAAAAAGTTATAAAGAGCTTTTTGTGTGCACGGGTAGGGCATAAGGGTATAAATACATTCCTGTATCTTCTCTGCACTTCTGTTTTTGCCGACATGAATTTTTTTCTGGCGAAGTGCAATTTGCAGGTGTTTGCTGAAATGAACCCTGGTAGTGACCTACATATTACAGAGCCCTTTTTCCTGATAGCTGACTCAGGTTATCATCAGCACTGTGTCTCAGCTGATGCATAGCCTTTGATGAAGACAGAGCAGTCTAGTCTGCAGTGTTATTAGTGTTACTGGTAACATAGATGATAATGCTACACTGTTTGACATTTACAAGTGAAACAAAGTTTTATGTCCTTCATTTATGACTATGAGGACATTGAGACTTAAAAGGGAACATGGAATGGAGCCAAAAATGGTTTAGATGCCCGTATCTTGTACAGAAACCTGTAAAATGCATAAACGTTGATCTATTTTGACTTGAAACTGCAATCTTTACCATTAATAGACTTTTTTATGCAGGTGTCTAGAGGTTCTTGTTGTAGATAGTAAACAATTGCTTAAATCTTTGGGATTTGGGGAAGGCATATGGACACTAGTACACTGAACCGAACATCTGACTTCTAAAATAAGTGTCTGTGAGAAAAGTTCTGGCAAACAGATCTAGAAAACTAATGCATTGCTCATACATGTTAAGATGGTTACAGAGGAGGGAATGGTGATAAAATGAAGTGACATAGCTTATTTCTACTTTGTGAAAGCACAGGTTTTAGAATTTTCTCTCCTCCCTTTGGATATCCAAAATGAAGACACCGACATCTGGTGGGCTGCCCATTTTTTTTTATGGAAAAGGGAAGGAAGTAGGGGGTTTAAGGCCTGATCCATCAGACTCAGTTTAGACACTTACTTTGGGACTAGATCAACCATACTGTAGAAACGCCTCTGGGGTGAGATGAAGTCTCAGTATCCTTGCCCAGTCCTCCAAGGATGCATTTTTGTCAAGATGCAGGAAGCTAGATGCTTGTGACACAGGCTTTGAGGGATGAAACAGCTAGTTACAAGAGACATAATGTATGGATTAAAAAAAGAATTAAAAATTGATGGCAAGTAAAGCTAACTACCACACACTAAATCTCTCATCTAAGACCTTTGAGCTGAATGCTCAGTAGTTGGATTTGAGTTTCTGAGTTGTTTGTGTTTGCTTTTGAAAGTAATTTGGTTTGGACTTCGCTTTAACTCCTGATGTCTAGTCCTGTCCTATTCCCAGATGAACTCAAAGGTTAGCAAGCTGAGCATCTCAGGACTATCTATCAAAGCTGATTACCGAAGCTTCAGGAATGGTCACTTTCCATGTCTCTAGTCCTGGTTTGAAGCATTTCAATGGACTTCTTCAGAACAAGGGCCTGGTCCATCAGCTTTTGTCATACAAACCCTGATATAATCAGGCTTTTCTGACAATAATAGAGAAATTTTAAGTCTGCATATTTATGCACAGATAGGAGCACAAAACTTGATAATAATACAAAATGATTGCTTATGTGGAGCACATTATCTTGAAGGCAACTGATGAATTATAATGTTCACAAAAGCATAAACATGAGAACACAATACATAACCAAATATAGATCATTAGGAGGATATGCATTTTCTCTAACTTGCTAAAGTACTTTAACTGCTGCCAATTACATACTGACTAATGCTGGTCTACACCTCATACAACTGATGGAGCTGTGACAAGTTGCTTGGTGTGAATAATGGTTTACAAGAGACTATGTCAGACAGCTCAATTACTTTTTTGTTTAAACTCATTTTGAGCCTCCTTCAAAACTTGAAGCTGGAGTCTGAAAACTCTGCAGTGCTTGCCATCTGTTTTAATTGGGCAAAAACTCTGATTCCTCTATATCTTTAGAGTACTTTTAATACATGGAAATGTTGGCAATGTGTTACACTGCAAAACTTTATCTATTAAAACCATATGATACCTCTTTAGTAGATCTTCCTCTCCTGCATTTGTGCTGCCCTCTTGCACTATTGGCAGGATGCTGTAATTTTTTCTGTCTTCTGGAATTTCACAGAAAGTCCAGAATTCAGTAAGTGGTAAGATAAGTGAGCCAGAGAGTTCCTCAAATCGTGCTTTTAGGAATTAGAAGCTAGTTTTCCCAGTCTGATATTTTTAAAATTATTCAATGCAATAGCTGTTCAATGGTCTTTGTCACAAATAAGCTAGAAAGTACTTAATCATACAAGAATCATCCTTTTGTGATTTCTCTTCATTTTATATACAGCATGGAAATATTTCATAAACACTTCTGCTCCTGCACTATTGTGACTAAATCTACAATCTCTGTTGAGCAATAGGCCTGTACCGTTTTTACAATTTTCATTTCTTTCATTTCTTTCAAAATAGACTTCAGACACGATTTTTATTGGTCTCAGCCCTGCCATCCACATAGCCTTCTGTCAGCTTTAGCCTCACTTACTATTTTTTTACACTTTAAACCATCTACAATGTACTGTTTGCTATCTATTTTGTCTGCCAATTAGTGATATTTTTATTTTTATTTTAGAGGAGTTAGGAGCTGTGCAGCAAAAATATGTCTACGGTTTATAAAGGCATGCGGAGTGCTTTAGATTCCCAAAACACTTTGCAGTACACTACAGAAAATAAAATAAATTTTGGGGGTCGGCAACACTTCTGTGGGAAGAAAACAGAGTATGGGATCATAATCCATTGCAAGGATTTCGTTCAATCAGGCTTTACATTCTGTTTTGCACCAATTATATGAGATATTTACGATAAGCTATTTGCTGAATTTTCTTGGCAAGAAAAGAGTATGTAGACCAAGGGCAGACACACTGTACTTTGACTTTGGAAAGATTTCTGGTACTCTCCATGGGAATATGCCCTATGCCAGCTAAAGAAACATGGTGACTTCTGGGAATCTAGAACCAGAACTAGAAACTGAATTTGAAAAGAATGCCAAAAGAGTGTTTATCAATTGATCACTGTCAAAATAGAAGGATTCATAGACTAGTACTTATTTCTAACCCATTTGCTGTTCAAGGATTGTGTTAATAAATGAGATGATGGAGTACAGAGTATGATTATCTAATATGCAGATGGAGCCAAGCTAAGGATGAATATACTGAGAATGGTATAACGATTTAAATGGATCTTGACAAATTGGAGACATAATCTGAAAATAATCAGATGCTATTCAATGGGTACACATACATTAAGCAGTCATTGTCTATTTTGGAGGTGGCATGGATAAAAGTAATTTAAAGAGCAGTTCTACAAGAAAGGATATAAGGGTTAAAACCGGCTGTAACTGTAGACACGCTCAACATGATTCAACAATGTCATATTGATGAAAAAAGTCCAGAGCTCTTTGGGATCAAATGGAATTTATTACTTCAAGTGCAGCCTGCGAGACATGAAGAAATTTTTCCTATTGATTCAGCATTTAAAGGCTTCACTCAGAGCAATTTTCCAATTATATGTGGACCAGTTGGAGAGAATTCAGTAGAGAAAAATGAGAATGTTCCGTAGTCTAAAAATGTGACCTATGAAAAATGATTGTACAAACTGGGTTATTTAACCTGGAAAGGAAAGGACAGTTGAAACCAAACAACCTTCAAATACATAAAAGATGTTGGCAAAGAGAGGGAATAATCTATTCTTTCATATTCTGTGCCTGGAAGTAATGGGAATAAACTACAGCTCAATTGGTAGGAAAGTGGAGCACTGCAATAAATTGCCAAGAGAATTGGTGGAATCTCCATCTTTTAAAGTCCTTAAGAACCAACTAGTGGAACACCTGTCAGAGAAGACTCTGATATAATTGTTCTTTCTGGAGCAAAGCAGTAATAGACTTAATGACATCTCAAGGTTCACTTCAGTTCTGTGTCTCCAGAGAATTATTGGATGTAAAATACATCACAATGGAGGGATGTGAAAAATGCTATGGTTCTGATACAGAAATGGAAGTTAACAATGACACAAGAACTAGAAAATCAAGTGTACTAGCTTTAATTTTGAGAGATAAATTTACACTAAAATTCCTGGTCCTCATTCTTAAATGTTGATTAGTTCTTAGGGAGTCTAGCTGACCCCCTCATAAGGTGAAATATAAAATGTGGAGGTAGTATCAGTTATAAAATTACTAAAAATTAAAGCCCTGCCATTTCTTGCAAGGTATTTAAATATACTATATAGATGTAATATTTTAACAGATTTTTAAACAATCCACACACGACGCATATTGTGAATTTGATTAAATTAAACAAAAATGAGTAGTACACTTTTTGTGATAGATGGATTACAGACTATTTTTCCCCAATAAGAATATGCAGTGAAAAAAAACCAAAGTAGAGTTTATCCCTCAATATCAACTTGGCTCAAAGAGGATAATGCTTTGCATAAGCAGTTGAAGTAGTAAAACAAAAAAGAGAGTTCTTTTCTTTGAGGGAATAATCACAAAATTCAGCAGTGTTTTCTTAAGCAAAATAAAATAAATAAAATAAAAAAGTAAAATGGTAAAATTGGAACACTTCAGTCTCTTGTGCTTTGGTGTTTATAGGAATAAATGGAAATAAACCAGAAAACAACTTGTAAGTGGTATAGATGGCTGTGAAAGAAGCTTGTTCTATACTTGGGCAGTCATGAGATAAAAAGTCAATCAATCTGACTGGGTGAAGAATAGCTAATTCAAAACAAGCAGAAGCACAAGGACAGGTTTCATTAAAATCAAGGTAGTGGAGCAGAGAAACAAAGCCTGATGGAATGGATACAGAGCAGGGTTGTCCACACGGACTTGTATTTTCTGATAAGAAGAAATGACAGTTTTCTTAGAAAAGCCTGAGTTACTTTGCAGAAACACAAACATTTTCACATAGGAAAAGCAAACAAACAAATAAACTCCTCTGTAAATTCAAAGCTTTTGAGGATCAAACTCTTCAACAACTGTCAAGATTCGGCAGCAGAAATACGATCACTTTTTAATGATGTGTTAAGAAAAGATTTGGAACTTGTATTTCCCACACAGAAAAAACATACTCTTTTCCCTGTTGATTAAAAGTAAAAAAAAAAAAAAAGAAGAAATAGAAGATTAGTTATCAAGGTTAGAATGGAACAATCTGTGGGTATGTAGCTTGAGCTCTATAGCATAGGCTGAATTACTAAACAAACAAATTCTTGTTTAACTCAGTGCCTCTCCCAGAAAAACACTGAAGTTATAATTGAAAGTCGTCAGTGATAGGTCATACCAAAACCCAATCCTTGCAACCATTCCTAAATTAATAATTTCTCATTTAAAACAAAGATAACATTTTATTATCAATTTGAACTGCCTCCCTCCAGCTTCCAACTATTTTATGTTGTCATATATTTGTCTGATGGGCTGACAGGCTCCCTATGATCCTGTTGCTGTGGTGCATGTGAGTACTTACACCACACAATCAGGCTGCCCGTGAGCCCTCTCTGTGTTTAGTTAAAATGGATTGACACACACCAGTCTATAAAAAGAGGCCAATTTTTTCAATATTTAATGCTTTTCTTTGGCTCTTGGAACTCTCGCTCAGTTATTGTTACCCAAATTGCATTTCTCTAGATATTGCACACCTATATTCTCTGGGTTTAGATGTACTACTACATGCTTCCCTGAAGAATCAGGAATGTTTTCTACTACTACACTGCTAGTAAAGGCTCAATAAACTGGTGAATGTCACCAGAAGATTTTTATTCTCATACAGATCCCTTCTAAAATGTGAAAATGCGCTTCATTGCATTGCTAACTATTGCATAATCCCAGAAGGAAATGCAGAAACTATGTTTTGTGGTGTTAGATACTGCAAAGTGTGATTGTCACAGTCCAAAAAAACTGCATGTCTGTGTGTCCAGTGCATATTCAGCAGAGATTATGGAAATATTCTTAGCTTCAGCCATGCTAAGGTGACAGAAAATTCAAGCATTTATTTGTAAAATCCCTGGTAGATGATTCAATTACAGACATTGGAAATAGAACAGCCATACATCCCTGCTTACTCTAAGGCAAATTTTTTTTCCTTTCTACTTTGTTTCTGGTAATCAGTGTGACCTGGCCACATGACAAGGGTCACTCATTTTGTACACTCCCAACAGTTTAAGGAAACTATTAGGGGGTAATTATACATAATCAGCCTTGCTTTGAGTAACAGATCATTTCACATCTTAATTGATCATCCAGGCACTGATGGCTTCAGCATGACCTTAATGTGACTTGCTAACGACTGGCTCCAAATAAATCTCTCCTTGAACTCTTTCTAGCTGAGTAGCCTTGTATTTCAGTTCTGCATGAAGCCTTTTCACTCAGTGAATCTATAGTACTTAGAAAACCTATATTCTGTCAGTCACACCTTCCATAACTGTATGAGTGCATATGGCTCAAGACTGGCTGTTGTTTGCAAGCCAAAAATGACAGCGAGTAATCACATAGGGGTGCTAATGGGCACAGAGGAGATCAGTCATCAATCATCACTTGGACACTGCATGATTTTACATTTAGCTTTATTAAATGTGCTGTCTGTGCCTAGCTTCCAGGCATTAAAGTTACACAGGGTTAAGGACTTGTTCTCTTATTTGGCCTTCCATCAGTCTTTGTGACCATTGGAAATGTTATCTGTAATGACTTCGGTTTTTTCCAAGTCATTGATTAAAAAAATGTGACCTGTCCTAGGGCCATAAGTTCCTTGGGGAGCTGCATTGGTAACTTGTCTATTCAGTGATGGTTCCCCAGCTGCATGCTGAGAGACAGCCCATCAAAGAATGTGGCCTGGACCTGGACATGGATATGGATAGCCCAGTCCAAATGTTAGACCTTGCTGAAGTTAAACAGTTGTTGTAGTCTTCTGAGGCCAATAGGCTTTGAAAGATATGCCCTAATGGCTCCAAACTTCTGGGGAATTGATGCTCAGTCAACAATCCCCTCTGCTAATAATTTACCAGGCAACAACAATGCTTCAGTTACAGCTATTGACACAGTGCCATGTCAATCCTCCAGTGCCTCACCAGCCATCATGATTTATTTGTGATTGATGAAGCAGTGAAAGAAGATGCTAGAGCACTACTGTCAAAAGATTGCTGAATTTGATTAATTTCAGTATGGAATGTGTTTGTTTTCCCATGTGATGTCAATGAAAAAAAAGGTGAACATGTCAAGCCTACAATATTTCTCCTGATTGAAACCCCTTGAGGTATTTTTAAACTCCAGTATATGGAGATGGGGTAAATACTTGTGATAATGGTGGGAAAATGAGATATGACTCCATGGTTTACAAAAGAGCTATGGTAATCATGGATGAAATGCAAAAGATTGGGGTTGATCCTGAAAAGAGTACAAATGAAGTAGGATGAATATTGTGATTCACCTGAGGAAGACACCTGATGAAGTGAGGGGACTACTTCCCTTAATCAAATCAAATACTTTTAGGATCAAGCATCTGATTTATACATATGTGAAAGAGATTAATAGAGATTAATTTGGTTTTGTAAGAATTTCTTAATAAATAGTATTGATATGAAAGCTTGCATTTTTAGATAGTAGACTTCAGCAGAAAACAGCTACGTATTCCAGCGTCCTTTGAAGCCAAAGACATGTTGACATTTTAGGGCTCTCAGACTGCTCTTCAGGTATTTGGGCATCTTTTCTGGCAGCAAATCTTAAAAAAGCCTTAAAAACCTCACTTTGGTTGACCAGATTAAATGATTGATTGCACAAAATGATTTTTTTAATGGAAAGAATGAAGGATCAAGAAAGACCTTTTCTGTTTATATAGTTATTTACAGTCATGTAAGTACACATAACCTCAGCAGTACTGCAGCTGGAGTTATTTGGCTAAAGACAGTGGTGAAAAGGCATAAGCCAGCTCTATAAACCCTGTCAAGCTCCCCACCCATGGGACTTTAAACACAAATAGCCAATACCTGCATTATTTGATGTTGTGTAACCTATTTCTGTGTTTTATATGCTTACATTACATACTTATTAGTAGGCTCTTATCACTGTTGACAACCCATACTCAAAAGGTAAAAAACCCAGAACTAGGATTGCTATTGGAAACATGGTGTGTGATTAGATATTTAAAGAGCACATATGCCTCAGGACAAAATAATTTTGAGCAAACAGTCATAATGATGGAATTTCCTTGGTTTCCTGCTAGATAACTTCTGTGTTAAACGATATTGACGTGGTTCTTTGTGGTTTTGTCAGCAATTCCTCAAAATGTACCATTCTATCTTGAGGATGATTGACTGGGCCTAGAATGTTCATTTTAGTGGTAAATGTGCTGTGCAGAGTATGCAATTTAGTTCATATATATAACAGATACGTCAAATGCGTTTTGAAATAATGATGAAAAGATCTAATAAAAAATATTTTTATCAGTCAGATTGTGCTTTTGAACAGAATTTTATGTCAGATTTGACTGAAGACAGTATTAGAGAATTAAGAAAAGCATGTCTTAATATCTGTTGTAGGGTTCCTGTCCCCTTTAGTTCACTCAGGCTATGCCCTATGCTTCTGTCTTTGAACTCAGTTGCTGCCACCAGCCAGGGCTTCATTCTTTTTCTCCTTCGAGAGTGGTGAAGTTTTCTGATACAAAGTACTTAGTCCTCAAAAGTCACACTTCAACCTACAATTCTGCTCTCTTCTCACCGTATTTCAAATATTAGCTTTGCTGTCCATATCCAGTAACACTGAGCTAAAGTAAGTACTCATCAGCAGGTACTAGTTACGTCCTTTGAGTTTATGGTATTAGTTACTGTGCTTAGAGTAAAACCCTATTTCCTAGAAGGAACCCCTCCCTGCTCCACAGTAACATTAGCTTGGGTAGAGGAACAGAGAAAAATTTTTCAAAGAACAAAGTGTAAATTCTTAAAAACATATTTCCAAACCGTTTAAAATTTGATTTCTGCATGTATATATATCTTACAAAAATACTGAAAAGAGCATTACAGTCCTTTTATCTATCACATTAGGTGTGGCATTTTTGATTTATGGTACTTTGGGATTTATTAGATTTTTAATGTTGCATTTATTCAAATGAGTGAACAGTGTACTCCAGATGGGTTTTTGTACACTTGATTTACATCTGCATACTTTAAATCCCATCCTGGTAATTAGGCACGGATAGTAAGGTCTAAGGTACTTAAATTGCTCTGAGTGCTATACTACTCTAAATGGCTTTCTGCATATTTAAGTGTTTTACTAGTCAAGATCTGAGGGAGACAGCACCCAACTTTGATCTTAGTGCCAGGAAAAACATATTGTTGTCTGTGGCATTTGTAGCAGCAATGATAAAATGATGGTTTCTGTAAAAATACAACCAGTGTTCCTTTGAGTCTGGAGTCCAGAATGAGAGAATAAGGAGAATACAGAAGGGTAGGATGGATTATTGGGACGTTTTTAAGTGGCAGAATTAGTTAAATTATCAGAGAAGAGTACAAAAAGACAAGAGCAAGGCATTTTTTTAACAAAAAGGAACTGAGGAAATTACTTTTTTCGTAAATAGTAAGAAGGTGACATAGAGAGAGTGTCTAGCACCATTACTTTATGCAAACAGCTAATGCAAAGAAAATCTGAAATTTATCACCACTGAGAGTTTTAACCAAGTTTTTGCAAGAGTCTTGTAAGTGTGAATCAAAAATACAAGTTTCTGATTTCTGAGTTGCTAAGTAAAAAAAGTGCCTAATACGCAAACCAAGTAAACCAAATTTTAGTCTATTTTTTATCTGAATGGGAATCTCTGAATATCCCAGAACTCAGTCTACAATGAGGTTATGTAAATATATGTATCGAGGCACAAACAGAGATACTCTAGTACCTGGAGATATATGTGTGCATGCATCACTTTAGCTTAAAAAAACCAGTATCAGTAGCTTTTGCAGACTAGAAAATTTTCTTCTTGTGTATTCACTGTCTGTTCAATTAAACTAAAGTGGTGCTTGTGCAGATAGGTGATCTTTATTATTATAATTATTTTTGCACTACAGCCTGCAGTCCCACCTTTTGAGAATCTCAGCAAATGTACAGGTTCAATGAGAGGTTGTTTTACACTTTTGTTGCTTCCAAAATGATATCACAGGAATTTGGATTACTTGTTCCAAATTTTTATTAGTTATGAACTTAACTCAGTTGAAAGAATAAATTAAGCTTATAAGCAGAACTCTCCTATAGCTGCCTGAAAGTGAAAATCATAGAATCATAGAGTGGATTGGGTTGGAAGGGACCTTAAAGATCATCTAGCTCCAACATGCCATGTGGCAGGGATGCCACACATTAGAACAGGTTGTTAAGAGCCCCAAAATACTTACTTTTCTTTAAAAAAGAATGCTAAAATGGTCTTATAATAGATATTATGAAGAGGCAGAAACATTTGGCCCCTAATGAAAAAATAAAAACTTACCAGCATACAGGGCTGATTCATATTCTCGCCTCTGTAATATCCCTTGATTAGAATTATTGAGAACTGTGTTAATCAACTTGTCCTTTCTACAATAATTTACATCTAGGTGAAGTATATGTAAAATGCTCTTATTCAGATTTGATAATGTTTTATCCCCACATTTTCTACTGTTCAGAAAATTACACAGAGTATGGGACCATGTTTAGTCCCTGGATGTTTAGAAGAGGGCTCAGACGGTCATGTTAGAGTAACCAACACTGCAAGAAAAAGAGAGATTTTGTGCTTTCTCTGGTCCCTCCAAGGAAGAATTCATGCCAATTTATTTTTGGAGTAGGAGCAGATGTGCACCCATTTTTTATCTTCATCCACTATAAAACAATAAATACACTTTACAGTCAGGGGAAGCATGCACCTTCAGCATGGTTTTAATTGAAAATTTAAAGGTGGCACTGAAGGAGTTGCTGTGTGAAAGCACAGTATACATCTCCTATGTAAGCTGCATTGATATTGTATATAAATACTGCAAACTATGTTTCTCAGCCAACTCTTTCTGGTTCTTAGAAATGGGAGGCATTAGTGGAGAAGGCTGCCCAGTTTCTGTGAAGTGAGATTCTTGATTTAGATATATACTTAGCACAACCCCTTAAGTTGCTTGTCACAATTTGGGGGGTAGGGCAGCACTGGCAGCGTGCCACAGCCTCCTGGGCTATCCTGTATTTGCCTAACGAGCCTCACAAGCTTTCATTAATGTTACATGGAGCAGTGGATATAAAGCTGCTGTGGAGGGTCTGTCAGCGACAGTACACGCCTTGGGGCAAGTGGTGTGCAAAACAAACTCTCTGTAAAGGAGCCAGTCTCATTTGGAGTACTGTTCCAGACTCTCCAAATGCGCTATGAAAAGTGTGTGTGTTTACAGCAATAGCTGCTACAGCACTAGATCCTTCCTATGTCAGAGGGCAGGGACTGCAAAGGAAGAGGTCATGGTTTGTCTGTATGGGTGATTTTTTATTTAAGCTCCTATGTCTGTGCAGGATTTTTAATGTAGAGTACAGCAGGCAGCTGAGACCTCCGAGTAATGTGATAGTGAGGAAACTGAATCTATGTTTACAAAAATATCTGTTTACATAACATCTGTCTGTTTTCTCCATTTGCTAATCCTGAGCATTCCTGAACACGGCAAAGCTGAGCTTTGCTATAGCTTTCTCCTCAGGCCTCTGACTTAACTTCCATGCAGTCCACATTCAGTCTTGGACAGTCATGTTTATACTGTGTGTTTATACTGTGTTTTGTCAGGAGCACAGGAGTGCTCTAAGTTACCTCATCCATCTCTGTGCCCCTCTATACCATGCACTTCTTGCAGATATGTCTGCTCCAAGCCATTACGCAGCACACACAACCTTTGACCTAAATGAGTTATTAATAGAAAATACCCTTTCTCAAGCCAATTGGCATGTAGCCCACTGAACTAGCTGGATGGCTGTTTTGTTTCCTTCTTCTGCTTATGAGACTGTGAGCAGGACTGAGAAAACAGATTTAGACCTTCCTGTGCAACCTGTACCAGGCTGGGTACCATGGAGGACGGAGGCACAAGTGTCTCTTCTGCCTCCCCATTCAATCCTTGAACCAGAAGCACTGCCGAGAGAAGTGACTCCGAACATACAATGTGTTACATTATACCACAGTGATTACACCCAGCTGGGGTAATGGGTGTATTCCTTCTATTTTCCAAGGACTTTCAGGACTGCAGAGCAGAAATCTGCACCTTATCATATGACTTCACCATCCTCAGCATGTGGGGAAACCAGCAGTGAGTTCCTCTGGGAAGCTGGGTTTTGGAAGGTCTGGAGAAATCTCAGGTCCCAGCGTTTTCTGTCTCTGTGTCCCAGTTCCACAGCAGAGTACCTCAGAGGGATGAATCTGGGGAATCCAAGGTCAGAACAAAATTTCATTATTGCAGGTACGAGCACCCTCGTGGTCATGTGTAGGGACTCTATGGGACACTGGCAATGTGACTTAACCAATACAGTCCATCACAGTGCCAGAGAGCCCTTAATCTTCCTTGGGATTACAGTCTGATGCACTGACACCTACCTGTATTATATTGTCTCTTGTCTGGATTTGTAAACACAGGTGCAAAAGAAAAGCGCTTAAAGACAGGTACAGATAACAAAATCCTTCCTAGATGCACAAGTGACCTAGTTTAGGAAATTGTCAGCTTACTCTCCAGCTTTTAGGGCTGGCCTCTAGTAAATCAGCTTCAGAACACCTCTCCTCTGTCCCTTTGCTGGCCATGGCTTCCTCTAGGGCTGATGGGGTTTGCCTGCTTGCTCTTATCTCTCCTTGTTAAACCTTCCTTCCTCTTCTCACTTGGATTTGTATCTCTCTGGCCTAAACTTTCTTTCCCTTCCTACTTTCTAAAGCTGGATTTAAAAAGTGCAAACGTTTGTAAACAGCTTGAATTTCTCCTCCCTTTCTTCCCTTTTCCATTTTTGTGTCTCCTTAAACTGTGTTTTTTCAGACAATTCTCCTCTTCTACTTTTCATTTTTGTAACAGTGAAATATGAAGAAAGACTGAACTACATAGAATTCATTGGCCTGAGCTATCCTAAAATGTAATTTTTGTGTATAGATTAATGAATCTCTATTACCATCAACAATGTGAACTAGAGCTCTGATGTGGTTTCACCCTGGCTAGCAACTAAGTCCCACACAGCTGCTCACTCATTCCCCCTGGTTAGGATGAGGGAGAGAATCGGGAGGGTAAAAGGAAGAAGCGTTGTGGGTTGAGATAAAAGCAGTTTAATCAGAATAAAGCAAAAGCTGCTCACACAAGTAAAGCACAGCAGAGAATACATTCACTGCTTCCCATGGGCGGGCAGATGTTTGACAATCTCCAGGAACGCCGGGTCCCATCACATATAATGGTGGCTTATGAAGAAAATGCCATTACTCTAAATGTCTCCTCTTTTCCTTCTTCTCACATGCCTTTATATGCTAAGCATGGTGCCATACAGTCTGGGATATCTCCATGATCAATTTGGGTCCCAGCTGTGCCCTCTTCCAACTTCTTGTGCACACTCAGCCTTTTTCCTGGAGGGGTGGGGTAGGAGCTTAAAAGGCCTTGATGCTGCTCAGCAGTAGCTAAAACACACCTCCCAGTAAAAATCTAAAACACAGTTCATGCTAGGTACTATGAAAAAAATTACCTCAGTCAAGCACCACAGGCTACAAAGTGACTAATCCCGGTTACTGGTCCCTCTATTCCGTTCTCCAACTTCCAGCTAGGAAGCAGCATAGCATAAGAACTTCCCTCTAGCAGTCCATCCTGGACATCCTTAACCACCCACACAACAGGTAACAGTGACACTGAGAAGCCAAGATAGATAACATCCAGTCAAGCTACAGCAAGAAGTAAAGAGAAGCAAATTATTATGGGAACAACTGGGAGCAATCATGCAAATAGAGACTACATAACAACTTGTGATTGGCTGGAAGATTTCTAGAATATTTCGTCATAGTCTATATAAGTGTGTCATCGACCCCATTTCGGGATCTTCTAAAGGAGCTATGCAGACCTGTGAACATTGGACTTGCAGGGAGCAATGACTTAATTTCTTAGAGGTAGCAGTGAGCTGGAGTTTTGGTTTATGATTTATGTTGTACCCTTGTGGCCCCTTTTTTATTTCTCATTATATTAAAGATCTCAGTTTCTAGCCCTTTAGTCATTCCAGTCCCTTTATTCCTCATTTAGCCACTTCGCCAACATCATCCTGGGGTCATAGCAGGCTGAGCCCAGACACTTCCCAACTCTCTTTGAAGGACAGACCTTTCCTTTCCTTCCTTGTCATTGGTCATGGATCTTGCAGCAAGAGAGTGAGAAGCAGGGGGCATTGCACTGTGGACATGTGAAATGTAGGGCTACCAGGGAGACAAAAGTGCTTTAAAATCCTGTTGTGCTTCTCCTTCTCAGCTTGCAGGAATTTGACACGTTTACTCTGTCGAAGAGTAGAAAGAGTAGATTCCTGGAAGAAGATAAAGGCAATGTGTACCTGTGCTGAGAGTACCCTGCATACTCAGTAAGGTAGTTGGAGCTGAGGGTTCCAAATACTCCCCTCTTGCTGTGCCCTAAGAGCATCCTCAGTCATCTCCAGAAGTTATGGCACAGAAGTTATGACACTTGTCACAAGGACTATTATTTTTTAAAACCAGATGTGCAAAAGTCAGAAAAATCAGAAAAATCACTTCTGACTTTATCTAAAAAGCCTCTTGCTATGGGAATTGATCAGCTATCTTGAGCAGTGATGAGTTTACAGTTATTGTCAAAGGTAGCAGGGTTCCACAGGGCAGGTAAGGCTTTCTAAGTACTGAGTCTTTTTGCTTGGAATAGCTGGTCTCCTAGCATATACATTCCTCTGGCATTCATGTACTTCCCTCTGGCTATTTAAGAAGATGATCAATACTTCTTACAAATGCTTCATCTTTTTTAACTTCAAAATATAGTTTAAAAGTAGTTACACTTAGCTGGATTGTATCTCCTTGCATCTGGGTAATGGCATTTCAATATTTGTATCATTCCTGCTTTGGAGTACAACCAATACATTGTTAACAAAAAAACAGAATATAAAAAACGCGAATAAAAGGAACCCAATTTATTCTGTTTCTAACTAAATAATGGTCAAATTCTTAACCATCAGACCACTTAATATTATTGAAAAACTGAAATGAATGCCTGTCGTTTCAACAGAGAGGTAATGTGTTCTCTCTAATAATATCTACCTACTGGAACCTTGCAATATTGCCTATAAAAACTTTCATGATGCAAAAAGAAAAGCAGAATATATTCTTAGTGATGACTTGGGTGAATTAAAATAAAATCAATTTCAGTGCATCAATGTATATAATCCATTTCCTTCTAAAGGCTTATCCAAAGACTTTTAGCCTGAATAAGCCTAGGAAGGCCAGGTGCTTGGCTGTCACATACTCTAGTAACTGAATTGCAGCAGGGGCTTGAGATCCTATTTTCAGGAGAAAAACGGCCTGACTAAAAGGACAATTACTATGCTAAATATTACTGCTCTTACTGCTCTCTGCAGACAGATCTTTGTTCAAAATTATTGGTGTGCAAAACGTGTCTGCATATGAGTACACAGAGCTGAAAAATTGGTGATAGGTAGGTTTCATGTCCCGTATGTAGTGTGAAAAGACATTAAAATATTGCAAATTGAAATGCTTACCTAACACTCTGTCTTTCACATTAGAAAGAGCCATGGTTCATCAGTCAGCTCTGCAGGGAATTATAAACTTTATTTAAAAGTTACACAATTCATTAGTACACAATAAGGTTTAAAAGTCAAAATAGAAATACTTTTTGTCTTCCCATTTTACTATGAGCTCCCTAGATGGACAGTTTTCCTTCCCAAAATTTCCAGTTGATTTTCTTTAAGGTTAAATATTTTCCCCACATTTATATGTGTGCTAGAAGAAACCTTCTCTGTGCAATTCAAAGAATTTTTAGCCTTGCTATTGCCTTGTAACACTCAGCTGAGATGGATGAAAACTAAGCTAGAATTACTTGTGATGATAGTTAAAGCTCAGCTTGAGGAGAAATCAGTGATCACTGATAAGTCAGGCATACACAGCTGTAGATGTCTAGTTCATTTGCCCAGGATCATTAAGTCTTACGATGTCTGTGAACAGTTAACAGGTGTGATATGTGGAGTACTTGTCCTAGCACAGAAGAGTATATTCAGCTAAACTCCCTAGCTCTGACATACAGCTAAGGTGGGCATCACTGCAGGAGCAGCAGAACCTACATCCTTGGGAAAGAGAATGAGTATGATCCTCACAAGTGCCTTTAAATTCAAGATTGTCTGGAGCCACACAGCCATTTAGTTATCAAACCCCATATGACACATATTTTATTTATTGTAGCAATATGCTAACATTTCTATTATTTAGTGAAGCTCATCTGTAACTAGGCATGTCTCCATAATAAAAACCCTCCTGCAATGTGTTATTAACAATTAGAAACAAGCCTTCCAATATGTTGTGGGGAACCTTTTTCTATGGTGCTTCATGCTTTTGAAAATAACAGCTGAAATGTGGATTAAATCATGCCAAAAATGACCCATGCAATTATTTGTGAACCATTTATGATACTGGTGAGAAAATGGTCACTGAATACCACAAGTCTAGTTTTGAGTAAGTTTGTTCTAGGAGAAGAAAGAGCTTGTATGCCTGCCCAGTCTTTTCATGCCTTTCTCTCTGCTACACTGCTAGAAATATTACTGACCAGATTCTGGCTGCTTAGGCTTCATAATGAGACACAAGTGCAAGGCAGAGTTAGATTCCTGATGTTTGTCTTGTGCCAAAACAGTTTCAAGAAACAAACATCTGGGTAAGAAGTAGAGGAGTCACATTTTGGCCTGTTGATTCCAGGGCCAAAAGAGCCTTCTGCTGCTCTTTGCTTTCTTTTCTGTATTTTCTCCAAAGACATATAGTGTAGGAGCTACCTCTTCTTGCAGCTGACCAGTAATCTGATTTCCATCATTTTGTTGAGGTTGATGACTACTGATCTGTGGACTTCATAAATAAAAAAGTCAGGTTACAGTTATTTTTAAAAAGGAAAAATTTACAAAACTTTCAACAAGTTGAGTCTGATAAGCAGCAATGACTCTGCCTTAAATTGCTGTGGGCTGAGTAATTTGTCTTTGATAATTTAGAGTTTCTGTGACACTTTCTTCCTTCTTTTCCTAATGTTTCATTTGGGCAACATGCTTCATCAATGTTTGCTGATGTTTATGGTCTAATGCATACTGACAGCAGGTGCAGAAAAAGTAAATCCCCATCTGCATAAAAATCTTGCTGACATTCAGAAGCATGCTGTTTCACTGTAATTTTCATAGACAGGTGATTTTTCATGGTACCTCCAGAAGGTTCCTCCCACTTCCCTGCTGTTACCTCTATTTTCCTACCTGCTGCTGCCACCAGTTATGGCTTTGTTTGTAGCCCTGCATGAGGCGCCATTTTAAAGCATGTCTGTTTGTTTTGTTTGATGGACTCTCCTTCAGATTCAGTCCAGGTATGTGTCTATGTTTCATGGCTTGTCTCATGACTTTGGATGTTCTGGCAAACGAGAGGCCTCCTTTGGAGTACTATTGCCCTTCACCGGCACAAAGGGATGTCGTAACAAAGGCTTTAAAACAGGGGTGGAGATCCTGCATCCTGAGCATGAGGCACTGTGACTGGTTCATCTTGTTTCTGGCATGATATGGTGATTGGTGTCAGGTTTTGAGGAGTTTTTTTATTTTTATTTTTTTATTACTATTGATAGCAGTATATTAATGTGATATGCTTAGGCAAACTTCTCTATGCTAAAAGCTTTTGTTCTAAGATTTGCATTAGTGGTTTGAAGTTAAGGAACAAGCAAAAATCATAACAACTTGTTTCTAAAAATGAGGATGCTTTTGTGGTTGATTATTTCACTGGGTTTTAAGGATCAACATTAGTCTCCAGTCCCTTTTAACACACCTTAAGGAGGTAAGATGGCTTCCTTTCCTTGCTTTGCCCTCCTTATTCTCTAAGGAAACAGAAAATTAAATTGTTTGGATGTGAAAATTTATGATCAGCAACTTGAATGTGTCTTATTCCTCCTGCTAAACTATTTCGAATAGTATGTGTAAATATTCTTGGAGAGTATCCAGGATCTAAGTGACATTATACAAGTAAATAATTTTCCCCTCAAAATTTTTTAACTTAAAGGGTAAAGGAAAAAGAAAATAAAAGCCACAGTCTTACTGACTGTAATAAACAACTGCAGGGATCAGTAAAAGAAAACTGATTCCTAGCCAGGTAAAATACACTGGACAATATTATCACTTAGTAGACTATTTCTTAAAGTGAAATAATCTGTTACCCTTTAAGAAGTACCAGGAATGAAATATAAAAAATGGCTTAACAGGAAAGTTACACAGGGTCACACTTACAGATTTACCAAACAAAGTAGTGTGATAGTGAACCAGATGACATACAAAGAAAGATTTCTATATAGAGCAGGAAAGCTCAAAATCCATTTAAAAAAAAAATGAAATTTTCACACGCCCCCCTCCCCCTTCACCCCACTCCCCCCCTCAAATACAAAACAAACCCAACAACGAAATAGTACATTTCAAACACTAGAAAGAATACAAGAAAGAACAATTCTGTTCAAGACAATTTTAATTTTTTTTGATTAGCTGGTTTGTCTGTTTCCGTTTAGTTATCTGGAGGGCTAGGGAGGTTTTTATGATATAAGTATATATTTCCATATACAGTTTCTAAAATTTTTAGCTATTTTATCTGATTTTCAGGTAAAAACCACAGGAAAAATTAGATAAGTTCAGTTTCTGGTTCAAATACATAAAATGAAAATCAGAAAATAATTAAACCAAACCACATGAGAATGATCTCAAACAAGCTGAGGCTAAACCAATAGTAACTCAGGCTCAGCTGTGCCTATACAACAAAGGCAAAATACAATACAGCAGGGAAAAGCTGTGGGAAGAAATGCATTAGAACGTTTTCCATTATAGTGTGCTGTAGAAGAAAGAGACCCTGTGCTGCTATGTTTTTCAGAAATGCTTTGGGTAGAAGTCAGCAACTAGCAAAAGCAAATGTCTTGCTGTCATCATTCTGGAACTATTTAAAACACACTGGTAGCTAGAAGATGGCCCTGAAAAATGTGGGATTGGATCACAGCTGTAGCTGAGGCTTCCCTTGTAAATTAAGTGTTTTTCAAGACTTCAGTTAAAGGAAAGGAAAGGTTATATTGCTAAGCAAGCTGGAAAGAAGATATTGAATAGCTGGACTTCTTTACATGTTAAAGAGATTTGCCTCAGAGCACTCATAAAATACAGGAGGTGATACATGGAAATTAAACTAAATGTGAATATAAAGTGTTTTCAATGCCTTCACAGTAGTAGCCAGAAAAACACCCCATTCTAGCAAGGAGAGCCGAGAGAGATTGAAGACAATCACTGTGTCAAAATTAAATATAGATGTATGACTAAAAAATAAATATTAGGTAATACAAAAGGTGAAAGAAACTGACAGGACAAAATTACAGTAAATAATTGATTAGTCTGCTGATTATACCTCAAAATCTGGAGCACCTTCTGACAGCAAAATAAACAAGACTTTTTGTTTCACTGTGGATTTTGGCATCTTAGCCAAGGAGTTGAAATCCAGAATTTGTCTCAAAGAATATTAGTCTAAGAATTCTACACAAGGTTTCATTTTTCTCATTTAATTTGCAAGGGAATGAAGAAGGTTTTTTATAATGAAAGCTTATTCTATTCTAAACATCAGGCTTATAAAATCTCACTAATTATATAACAGAGATTAGAATTTCCTGACTTCATTTACCACTACCAAGTTAATTGTTAATTAAGTTTCAAGTTAATTTCTCTAAAACAGAAAATTGAGTAATTCAATATAATTCCTCCCCTTCAGTTGTTTTTAACTCAAGTAAATGTTAAGGCAGACATTCTTGCACAACTGAAGACATTACCTACAACTGATATATCTAAATATCTAGCCTAAATATTTCATAATTGGAATTTCTATCAACATTTATTATTACCTTTGTTAGTTTCTGCTTTTATCTTTACAATCAATATTGTTGATATTAAACTTCTTTTGGTCTCATACTCATTACTCTGGGATCATAAAATATTATGCTTGTGACATAATGGATTTTTCTTTAGCAATCAACTGTCGTGTCATAAGGCAAAGATATTATAATTTAGAATAAGGAGTAAACCACAGAAAAATGAGAATTCGGGTTCCCCAAATAATATAAGCCAAGAATACTACTGAAAACATTAATTTTTTGAAAGTGTGATATTTTTGTTTTTCCAAGTAATTTCCATTAAATTAAATGTCAATATTGGTGGCATATTATTCAACAAAGTTGTTTGAGGAAAAATGTGGCACAGCAGTGGGGGAGCAAATATCAGAAAGAATTCCTGTTGAGCTGTTTGTAACTAAAAGCACAAATATGTTAGTACAGATAAAGAACTGTTATTTTGTTGTTTGATTCTTACCAAGCAAAAAGTCTGATGAGTCAATGTGTTTCCAGAAGATACCCGCTAAAATTCACGCGAGACTGATGTGTAAGAAACTGCTGTAGCTCTTGTTGAAATTTCATGCTTACAAGGGCATGCTTCTAAATGTGAACTGAAAGTAGGTGCCCTCTGTTGTGGCATAAGGCAGCCTGCACATTCACCTTCTTTTGCAATCTCTTCTAATCTTCTGGATTACTCCACGTTTAAGAGCACTGGAGATCAACCACACATGCTCCAGCAGATCTAGCTCATCTAGGTACTTGCATTTCTTTCAGAGTCTTGTTACACTCACAACTTTCTATGTTCAAAATATGACAATAAGAAAAGAGGCTATAGAAAATGGGTTTGGTGAATGTGTTGATTTTGGCTGGGGTAGGGTTAACTTTGTTGACAGTGCATGATGTGGGGTTGTGTTTTGGATTTGTGCTGAACACATGGCTGGTAATATAGAGATGTTTTTATTATTGCTGGGCAGGGCTCACACAGAGCCAAGGCTTTTCTGCTTCTCATACTGCCAGGCTGGTGAGGAGACTGAGGGTGCTTGGGAGGCTGGGAGCAGACACAGCCAGGACAGGTGACCCCAGCTGACCAAAGGGATATTCCAAACCATGTGACATCAACCTCAGTATACAAAGTGGGGGAAGAGGAGGAAGGGAGATGTTCAGAGTGATGACATTCATCTTCCCCATGTTTCTCTGAGGGATGAGGCCCCACTTTCCCAGATATGCTGAACACCTGCTTGTGCATGGGAGACAGGAAATACATTCCTTGTTTTTCTTTGCTTGCTTGTGCAGCTTTCGCTTTCCTATCCTTCCAGTTCTCTCCCCAGCCCTACTGATGGGGGAAGTGGCTGGGATTAAATCGTGACATTAAGTTAACCTAATAATTTTTCCACCTTATTTTCAATCAGTATTGATTTTTATAGGTATAAACTCTGTGTGTCTTGCATTTTATTTATTTTACCTGTCTGCTCAGTTGACCTTTTGGCACTATCTATTAAAGGTGCTGAAATCTTGCTCTGTTGTGGTTTCTGAATCTGGGTTAAACCAGTTTGGGTAGTTTAGCAGAATCAACATACATTAGACCAAAGTCAATGGTCCTGAATGTTTGCTGATAGTCTGGCACTTCCACAATTGCTCCTTTCTGTCATCATTTCTTGCTGAATAAGCAGCCAAATTAATTTGAATGCCACCATAAACACAGTTTTGTCTGAAAAAAAAAAAAAAAGAAGTAAGAAAGAATATCTATTATTTGATTTACAGATTAGGTAACTCTCTCTCCTATGGAGACACATAGTCTCCTACCAAGACACATTGTCAGAGTGAATGCACAGGATTTGCTGCATGCATTTAATTGCTCCCCACAATGAGGGGCTGGAACCACCTTAACAAAGTTGTTGCGTCATTAGTGGGTATCACTGGTTTGTTTGTGTACATGGAGCCGTGAGCGGGAAGAGGGAGAAAAGTCAGCTGTGCTGAATTTGGGAATTCATCCTCTTTTATAATCCCAGCCTGATACTGAAGATGACAGAAGCTGCAAAGTTAGAGGAAGTACAACTTTTTGGAGTCATTGCCTTTTACTCTGGCTGTTCCTTTATGACCTCCAGATATGTTTAACATGTATCTGTAGTAACACTACTCTCTAACTGGTAACCTACACAAGGTCTGTTTAGGGGTTCCTCACCTGTGTAGAGATAATGACTTCAGTCAGTCCAACCTGTTTGAGTTGTATGGATAACAATTATATATGAAAGATGTATATTACAGGTATTCTGGTTGTGGCTGCTTATGTGGCTAAATTCAGTTTGCCTTATATCTGAGAAGAAAGTATAAATAACTCAGTAAAATCTTTTCTACAGAATTCAAGATTTTGGCATCAGTACTTTCCTAAACCATTACTTACCCGTTACCAGAATAGAACTGGTATCAGGTAACAGTGATCTATCACCAATTACACATTAGGTTCAAGTATCAACAAAAGCAACCTTTTGCGTTAAACATGATATACAACCTTAGCATATCAACTGCTTTTAAGTTCAAGGCTGACACCTTACATTAATCTCACTCTGCTTCCAAAGGGCTGTAAATCCTCCTGAGGTGACTTTCAGAGAAGGCCATGGAGAAAATTGAGACCCCAACTATACCTCATCCTGTACCAGAGAAGTAATACACATTCAAGTGCCATCATAGATTTCTACCAGTTCTTGCCACATGGCTCCTGAACTTTCCTGCCATGAGGGTAGACTGGATTTGCTGGTGATCTCAAGCTGCCTTTAGAGTAGATCGAAGCTGGTAATTAAGCTAGAGGCACCTTACAGCAACAACAGGTGTGTGTGTATGTCTGCATGTGTATATGTATATAGAGCCAATCTGTTGATTTCAGCCTTTTTTTGTCAAAGTACTATGTAAATATAACATGATCTAGGAAGCTTTCAGTTCAACTTTTTGATGAAAGACGTCAAACAGACTCGACAGGAACACTGAGATAACTTCTGAGTACAAGAGGGGGCCATGTGCTCTTTATTTCAGGGTATTGAAATCATAACAGAGACAGATTGTAATGCCTATGTTAAACAAAATTGTGATCTCTGTTTAGTTTCTTGTGGCCAAAGCTATCAATCAGAGCCAGCACTTCTGTTTGTTTTTCCAGAAGTGAAATGGAGACCTAAAAGGAAATAACACTTTGGGAGATTAGAATTAAATAACATTCTTTCATCAGCTTGTGCTACGCTATCTGGATAATAGCTGTGTACTTTTTTAGATAGAGCAAATCTAATGCAGTTAGAAAACAATAAATCAACATTTGAAAATTTTGTCAAATAATAAGAATCATATATTTACCCTTGGTTAGCACCAAAGATGTCAACATTTGAGAGCTAGATGTTACAGTGCCCTGAATCTCTGTCTTACCAAACTCTCCATCACAGGAGTTTGAATGTGAAAGGCTGAAAAGCCACTGGCTAGTCTGGGGGTGAAAGGCAAATACACATTGAAATACTGTGCACTGAAGCGCAATCTGTGTTTCACCAATTGCACTAACCTGTGCTCTGTTGATTTAGGTGCGTAGCTCTCCCATAGGGTGCATAGTAAAGTAGAGCACCTTCCATAAACACCTCCATGGTGCAAAGTAAACTCAGTAAAAGTAGCCAGTAACTACCAGACAATCAGCCACATTTTCAGCTTGCCTCTTCTCCAGTTGTTGAGTAATAAACAGGAAACGATTGCCGTTTGAGACCTACAGTCTAAAGCTGCCCTTAAGAATGTAAGGCTGACTTTCCTCTTTCTAAAGTATTTTTCCTGAAGCATATCTGCTTCTGTTATTCTGGAGAAGCCTCTTGAAAATCTGTCTCCATAAAATAAATCTAATGTGTAGGTCACAACTCATGGAAGAAAAAAATCTAGTATGCTAACTCTTGATCTGTGCCTAAAGAACATTTAAAGCAAAATGGCCACTGGAGCGTCTGAAAACTGCGCTTTGTTTGTGTTGGTAGGATGCTCTAAATACCTGCTTACACCTGGCTGTGGAAGTAGGCTGTTTCTTACTCTGCCTCACTGTACTCTGGGTCTCAGCATGGTTAGCAGAACAGCCTTGCCATGGAGGGGAAGAGTGCCCTATTGACAGCAGGCAGGGGGATACACTGGCAGGACATATGCATTTTTCTCCCATCTGATTGAAGTGGTAACCTTCCTTTCTTGATTCCTGAATCAGTTTTAGCCTTCCAGCTGTTTTATCAAAGAATTAGGGGAGAGGAAAGGTACTGGTGCTGAATTTGGAAAGCAATCTGAAATAACTGTATTCTATGGGAGCCTAAGGCTACCTACACATTAAACAAACTGAGAAAACATCTATGAAGTTCAATTTTACAGGACACATAAGCTAAGTTGCAAATTCCAGTAGGGTTCATTTCAGAAGGAACTAACCTCGGTAAAAAGAGTACATCCAAAAAGCAAGATACTTTGTAAATTTAAGTTCTTTATCTACTGCCCTATAGCTTGGTGTCAAGTCCCTCTCTACCCCTACCCTGCCCCATCCAGTAATATGTGCTTAAAAGTTGTTATTCAAAAGCTGCCTGCCAACTCACTCAAGCAAAAAATTCTAAAAAACTGTAATTCAGTGTCAATAACTGCTGTGTGCCATTATGTCTTGCCAAAAACTGAGATTGTTCTTGCATGCTATGGAACATGGATAATTTGTAAGTTTGAACAATTGAACAATATACTGCAGGTATAATTCACCCTGCCATGCATAAAGCAAGCAAGTTGAGTAATTAATGATCAGGATTCAAGAATTCAAGTAGACAATGTAACAACTATACATCAACGTTTCATTTCTACTAAAAGATGTATACCAGCATTTCCAACATTCTGTGATTCAACAAGAAAACATTAAGTGCATATTTCAAGATAAACACCATGTATCAATGCTTCTTGCCTAAATTCTGATTACAGAAGTATGCATGTATTATAGATGGGCAACTGGTGGGTAATACTTCATTTTCCACAGTGAATATATTATGTTGTCTAGCTGGGCCTTGACCTCAGAAGAAATGAAGCTCTGCATGAAGAGGTAATGTAGCTGGAAAAGACAGGGCCGTATACATCTCTCTGTAGCAATGGGGAACAAAATGGCACGCACCCAGTTATGCATCTGAAGGAGATTGCTTTATTGTAGAAACCGCACCCTTTTCATACCTTTAATTTCCACCCAACATAACGGAAACCAAACCGAGGCCTAACAGGACTTAAAAAAAGCAGGACACCCATTGGCTGGCACAGCTCTTGTGCCGCTGTCCATGTGCCCTTCCACCCAATCAGTTTCCCGTTCAGACACTGTCCATGTGTTCTTCCACCCAATCAGCTTCCTGCTCATTCGCTGTCCATGGCTCCTTCAGCCAATCGCAATCCCACTTCCAGCTTCACTCAGCTGATTCCCTCCTCACAGCTGCGGCTCCCTCCTCAGCCGAATTCCAACGCTCCAGCTGTGCCTTCCCCATAGGGCCTTCTGGGGAGCATAAGCCTTAACCACTGTAACAATTATAACCCTACAGCCTACATCTCTCCATCTCAGGCAGCTACAGTAGGAAAGTGCTTACCCACCTCTGCAGTTCTACAGTCTCAAATGGAGTAAAATTCAGCACCTTTTATTGAAAGCATTGAACCAGCTTGCTCTGGTTATGGTTTGGCCTAAGTGTCAAATTATAGCAGAAGCCAAAAAAATCTGTATTTATTATAGTTCTTTGGAGTTAACTACAAACAATTAGAAATATCCCAAAAGTCAGTAGCTATTCCAGTAAATGTGGTTTCTATAAAATTTTTTTTGTGCTTATCATTTTGAAGAGACTTAATAACTCAGGATTTTGACAGTTTCTTTTATTTTACAGCTTAAATAGTCCTTATGGAAAAAGAGTCTTTTTCTGTGGTACCACAGAATCACAGAATTACCTAGGATGGAGAAGAATTTTCAGATCCAAGAGTCTAGTCTATGACCTAACACCACCTTGTCAACTCAACTATGGAAGTGCCACATCCATTTTTTTCTTAAAGACCTCCAGGGATGGTGACACCACCACCTCCCTGGGCAGCCCATTCCAACGCCCAATCTCTCTTTCTATCTGAAGAACTACTCCCAACCTAAACCCCTCCTGGTGCAGCTTAACACTGGGTCCTCTTGTCCTGTGCTGGTGGCCTGGGAGAAGAGACCAACCCCCACCTGGCTACAGCCTCATCCAGGCAGGTGCAGG
>WBND01000229.1:919845-934349 GCA_013398595.1 Tychaedon coryphoeus | reverse complement strand
TCCAGCCCCTCTGTCCCAGCCTGTGGCACTGCAGGGAATTGCTGTGGCCAAAGTGCAGGGCCTGGCACTCGGTCTTGTAAAACCTCACGTTGTTGGACTCAGCCCATCTACCCAGCCTGTCCAGGCACCTCTGCAGAGCCCTCCTGCCCTCCAGCAGATCAACACTCACACCCAACTTGGTGCCATCTGCTAAATTGCTGTGGTAGACTCAATCCCCTATCCAGATCATCAGAAAATATACTACACAGGACTGGGCCCATCACAGACCCCTGGGGAACACCACTGGTGACTGATGCCCAGCTGCATTCAGCACCATTCACCACCACTCTCTGGGCCCAGCCAACCAGCCTGGTCTTAACCCAGTGAAAAATATGTACACCAAATGCCATGTTTCTGCTGAGCCTGCTGTGAATCAAATTAAACTGTGTGCACTGCATGGTCTGAACTAGTAACCTTCACTATTCAATCTTCATGCGGACCTTCAATTTATTTTGCCACAGAAATGTAGGACTACAAGTATTTTGACCCTGATAATGACAAGTGTAAACTCTTAGTCAGTTGTAAAACAGATGGATATTCATCTTATGTCCAAAGAAACATGTGGTCCTATTGTAAGAAATTTTGAAATACACAACAGAAGAGAGCCACTCTGTCCCCTTCCAGTTACTGTGATTTCTCACTAGAATTGTCAAAAAATACAAATGACTTATTAGAGATAAAAATTATTTTAATATAAATGAGTTAGAAAGATGTGTACCACAATGACCTTCTCAACTCCCTCAAAATATTCTAGCATTTCACTTTTTCTACCTCTCTTGTGTGTCTCTTAAGCTCCTATTAGAAGAACTGCATTGCACAGGATGCCATGTAACAGTACAATAAAAGCCCCATTTATGCCAATAAAGCTAGGTAAATGTAATAGAAATGTAATAGTCTTCCCAAGGACAGAGGTGAAGCTGACAGGTCATTAGTTTCCAGGGTCCCCGTTTTTAAAGATGGGCATCATGTTTCCCCTTTTCCAGTCACCTGAGACTTGCCCATGACTTTTCAAATATCATGGAGAGTGTCTTGGGACCTACATCAGCCAGTACCCTCAGCACCCTGGGATGCATCTTGTCAGGTCCCATAAGCTTATATATGTTCAGATTCCTCAGGTTGTCACACACTAGATCTTCTCTTATAGTGGGTGGGACTTCACTCTCCCAGTCTTTGCTCTCCTGCTGTCAGTCCACTTGAAGGTGTGAGAAGAGAGTATACCATTGAAGACTGAGGCAAAAATATTAGTAAATACCTCAGGCCTCTCCTCCATTGTTATAACTTTAACAGCTTTGTTTATCAGAGGCCTTTTTTGGCCTTCCTTTTCTGGTTAATGTACCTGTAGAAGCCCTTCCATCCTTTGTGCCCCTTGCCAAGTTCAGTTCCAGCCTTGCCACGGCCTTCCTTACCCTAACCTTACACAACCAAACTTCTCTATACCCTTGCCAGGCTATCCGTCCTAGTTTCCACCATGCATTTGTTTCTTTTCCCCTAGTTTGACCAGCAATTTCCTACAGCCATGCCAGTCTCTTGCCTTCCTGGCTCAATTTCTTGCTCTAGGAATCTCCAGCTCTTGCACTTTGTGGAGGAATTTCTTAAAGACCTACCAGCTGTGTTCCACGCCCTTGCCCCTGAAGGCAATCTCACAAGGATCCTGTTGACTATCTCCTTGAGGATATAGAATCTTGCTATCCTAAAGCTCAGGGACACTTAAACTTTTCATTTTTAATTCTCTTTCTTTATGCAAAATTCCTTAGTGAACTTGGGGCTTTGCCTCAGGTGACACCCAAACTGTGTATTCTGTATTTCCTCCATCCTAATCAGTGAAGTCTGTTTTTAAGGTCATTTTAAGACTCAACAACCTGGGAAACAGCACTTACATGTTTTACGTCAGAAGGGGGCTGGAGAGGTCCCTTTAGAAATGGGAAGCAGACATGTACTCTCTTCTGTTCCCTCTGGGCTGCTGAGGGGATTGCCTCTGGCAGGTCTCTGAGTTGCAGCCTAAGAAGCTGCACTTTGCAGTCCGAAACTGTTCCAGACCTTTTTTGCCACTCTGAACTGCCAGACTGGGCCTGCTTCTTTTTGGCGCTCGGCAGGAGCATTTCTCCTCCCGTGCAGCGCAGCAGTGACTCGGAGCATATCACTACATTAACTGCACCCATTCAGCCCAAAAGGAAACAGGGAGGCTGACACCGCAGGCCTGGAGCTTCCCAGGCATGTCAGCACCTCCATGTGCCACCAGAGCTGCTTCACAAGCTCCTTTCTTCTGTTCCAGGGAGAAGGTTGTGCTGAGGAGGGATCAGACCTGCAACTTGCTACGAAGTTTCTTCCAGTGTTTTTGGCAGCATTGGAGCCTTATGGACAAAAATAGTTGTTCCAGGGTTTTTTTTTTGTCCCTATCCCCCATTGTTGAAGTGAGGGAGTCTTGGAGCCATGAGGTTCAGTTGCTGTCTTGTTTTTTTCCCCTTTGTTGTTTCTCTCTACCGCATGGTCTGGAGAAGGGAGGTTTGCCACCATCTTGTCTTTTTCATCTGGCCCAGGCAGGCTGCTATACTGGCCACCATCTTGGAGGGAGGGGCTTCTCCACCATCTTGTTTTCTTTGCTCCCAAAGAGTCCCCAAGACTCAGTACCATTGTATGTAGTGGTTATTGCTGATGTTTTGGTTGTTGCTCTTTTTCTTTTTAGCAAACTGTTATCTATTCACTTATATCTTCTCACATGTCTCTCCTTATTGGTGAAAGGGGCGTGGTTAAACCTAAGGGGGATGTCAGTAATTTTGGAGTATTCACCCCGCGTAATTGTGTTAAACTAAGGCACTTTTGTGGAAGACTAAGTAATAATTTGTTTGAGATTTGTGTTTTCAAATCATACTATATATCAATATGATATGACACTACATACTTTAAAATCTCTGATCTAATATATAAATTTTACAGTATTCAGAACTAAATGCTACCCCTAAATGCATGTTACTATTTAAACATACTCATTCTCCGTAGAATAGAAAGAAAGGACAAACTTTAAGCTTAGAGCTTTTGATTCTATTTACACGTTTTAAATAATACACTGACTCATTCACATAGCCAAAACAGTTTGGCAAATCAAAATGAAACAATTATTTCAAGTTAGACAAGTAGCAATTGTGCATATTTTAGTATATCTATCCAACTACAGATCTGGATAAATACTGTGACTGTGAAAAGAACATTTGTAAATGAAAAAAATTTTGTTCAACAGAACTGTTGCAATAAGAAATTCATTCATTTGCAAAACATTCTCAGCATTATTTAACATGTAACATCTTAACATCTTAGAAGATAATTAACACTCAAAGCAATTATTTTATATAGAAAAAGACTGATTATGCATCAAGTTGCATCAAGAGTGGTTTTCTTTTTTCTTTTTTATGACATGCACAAATATTTCTATGAGCCATCAGTAGCTGATGTTACATGAATGACAAAGTCTGTCACAGCAGGCACACCTACATGTGTAACTCACTTCCTTATGCTTGCACAGAGACTTTTCAGAGGGGCAGAGGTGCACAATCACACCTGGCCAGCCTGAAATCCTGGTGAATTCATAGTCAGCAAAGGGGCAAACACTCTTCACTTCTACTGGCCCTCTGGTCTCCAATAAACTTTCCAACCTCTGTTTTCTACATGGTAGAAAAGTTTTAAGGATTACTTTACACTGCCTGTCCTAAATAAGATTTAATGAATTAAGCTTTAGTCATACACAACTATGGTGTGTTTGCATTAACTCTATGTAAATTATAATGGTGTGTTAATAGCAGGATAATTTCCCCATGGAAAAGAATTATGACTTTGACCCTCCTGGAGTCAGAATAAAATGCTGCAGGGATAAGAGACCTTATTATCGTTAACTCCCTAAATCCTACCATAACAGATGAACTGAAAAATAGCTTATGTGCTTTGGATACATTTTTCATTCAACATATTAACATGATCTAGGGTGGAAAGATATGTACATATTATCCTTTCTAAGACTTCTTTAGCTTTTATGTCACTGGCAATTATTATTTTTTTTCTGGATGAAGTATTTAATAATTTGATTTGTCTGGAATTTCATTTTAAAAGTCATTAGTAAATCCATAAGGACCTAGAGCTGCGTTAGAGTGATTGAATATCCTTATAAAGTTCCCCTATATTTGCCATCAGTTCTAATTATCACAGTAAATGTATTTCAATGACAGTAAAAAATATAACACATCAAAATGGCTATAAATGGTTTTGAAAACTTGAAAACATTCTTTTTGAATGAACAATGTATGGCTGCTGAAAGAGCCTTTAAAACTGCTATTTAAGAAGTCACTGAACTTTTTGCTCAATTGTGGATTGTATTATTGGAAATAATTGGGTTTTTATTTTCATTTTGAGGAATGGCTGAGACAGCTTACTCACCTTAGCATCTCACGAGTTTACTTCAGACTTTTTTTGTGTTGCATACCTGCAATATTGAACGTACTTCAAAATCATTTAATAAATTAATTAGTTTGAATGGGCCAGAATAAATTCTTAAGTAATTGTACACAATCAGATGCCTTATTCACTAAAAAACAGTCTTGTGTAATAAGTTACAAGTCCACTCCCTCTTGAGGTAATATTTCTTTAATTCCCTTGCTCCATGGGTAACTTCAGGGCTGACCTAACTCTTAACCTTAGTCCTTATGATGAATGTAGAATTATACATTTTTGTCTGCTTGTTTCTGTGATGTTTTTTACTGTAATACAAGAGTCTTTAAATTAATTTCTTATGGCAACAGTTCTAGAACTGCAGTATGTTTTATCTTTATTAGGGGTAAACAGAATTTTCAACTGCTAGAGACACACTGAGTGGGTGAGCTTGGCTGAAGATGGAACAGGCCAATTTTCCAAAGGGTGAAGGGCTATTTAAAAGTTTCCAGTGTATTTTTATGATTTAATTTCTTTTTAACAGCTCTGATTGAAATATAGTTTGGTCTCTGAGAAAGAAATACAAAGGAAAAGAAAGAATATCTTTACATTTCTCCAGGCCTTTGAATTACAAATTATTTTGTTTCCAAACATCATTATAAAGTTGTATTTGAATGGTTTTGAAATGCCTGGATGCAAACTGAAAGAAAGGAAATTTAGTCTAGATGTTATGAACAAAATCTTTAACTGTGAGGGTGATAACATACTGAAGAGGTTGCCCACTGGCCTTGTAAATATGCTGTCACTGGCAGTGTTCAAGGCCAGGTTGGAGGGAACTTTGAGCTACCTGGTCACACAGAAGGTGTCCTTGCCTATGGCAAGGGTGGTTGAGACTAGATGATAGTTTACACATTCTATGATTCAATGATTCTATGATTTCTTCTTGCAGTACAGCAGAGTGATAAAGCAAAGTGCAGGTTTTTATTAAGCAACACAAAGCAGTAAAGGAACATAAAGCAGTAAAGGAACATAAAGCAGTAAAGGAACATGAAGCAGAATGTGTTTGTGTTCTGGCTGCTGCAGAAGGATACTGTCGTGTACTCCCTGTACCACCACAGCAGCGGGCTGGCTCAGCCCCTACTGTTCCCTGCCCTCCAGCATGGTGTTTCCCAGCACCTCTTCCAGCTTCTTCCACAATTTAGATAGGCACTGCACCATCCCCTCTTTTCTCCTCAGGCCAGCCAGGGCAGGATTTTTCACCGCATCCTTGAGCATCGCCTGAAAACAGGGGCACACTGAGGCTGCCAGGGAGACCTCAGCCTGGTTATTGCTGAAGTTTGGAATGTTTTCCTGTGCAACTACATTGCTGTATCCTGCTGGATCCAGACCACCATCCCCAGCCCCTGCTCTCTCCCTCCTGAATAGCCCGCACCAAACTCTGTAGAGCCCAGCCTGCCCTTTCTTGGATTCATGTAGTTGTCAGTCTAGTGGATGTGGGCTGCCACATGCATTGCCCCACGTGGCAGTTCCAGCCCACTGTGCATGTTCCAGGCAGTTCACACTTTGCCACTGGCTTCTTAAGGGATGCATGCCAAGGTGCTGCTGTCCGAGTCAGCCATGCTGCAGCACCTCAGGGAGCAGGTATGGACAAAAGGACAGAGAGCACCATCCGAGCAGGAGTGCAGGGGAAGAGAAAGAGTGAGAAAGGGCAGATGGACACCAAGACCAGTGGAGAGGGAAATGTGTTCCAGCACTTGCTTCTTCCCTCTTTGCTTCCCCGTTCCCGAATCAGGAATTTAAAACATTAATTGGAAATAAATTGTTATATCACCCAAAGCTGGGTTCTATTTTGCCCGTGACAGCAATTGGCAAAGCATCTCCTGTATCTACACCCACAAGCTTCCTCACCCATGTTCCTGCAATTTTTGCCCACGTCCTGCTGTAGGGAGGGAGTGGCCAGGGCCTGGTAGTGAGGCTGGCAGCCACCCAGGGCCAGAACACCACACACAAGAACCTCTTAATGTGAGTGACCCAACACTAGGGGAGAGATGGACCACACCTTACATAAAGGATTTGACCCTCACGGCTTTAGGATCTGAATCCAGTTTTTGATAGAAGCATTAATACAGACTTGAGATTTTGCAGTCACCTGAAGGTGCCTGGTTATGGCCAAGGGGTCACAACATCCCTATTTCCTATGGCCTGTAGCATTTTTGGCTCTCTCCCTGAGAGAGCTGAGATCCTACTCTTCTCTGTCCAACACTCTCTGCACATACTCATTGCACTTGTTATATTTCCACATTCTTGCTCCAAACCATCCTCAGCTCTTCTTCCAGTCTCTGGTGTTTATAATTTCCATTCTTTTGTAATCCTGCTTCTTTAACTTCCCTCCAGTTTGAATCTTCATGCAGTATGCTACATGTTTCCAGTAGCAAAGGCAATAAAACCACAGGAAAGACAACCCACAAAAATTTTCAGCATTTAAAATTTTCACCAGTGTCTTTAAAAGCCTCTCTCAGGTTTTTTGATTCTTTTATACATGGTTGAATATTAGTCTCGTTTCAGACAAACTGTAAATATTTTTTTTATACACAGAAATGTTTTTACTCTATGAAATAAGGTAGATCTGTGATGAAATTAGGCTGCATTCTCATAAGGATGGTAAAATCACATTCCTGACAGGAAGGTATTCCTCCCACCAAACATTGTCTCTTATTCTGAAGCATAAAAACACAGGAGCTTTGTATTGAGTCGCTGTGAGAATTTTAAGTGTGATTAGACAGCACATTTCCTTTGATGAATTTTATGAAATGGCTGACTTGTTTTGGTTGAAAATTCAATAAATGCAAATCCACACACCCCCAAAATAAAATAGCCTAACAATGACAACAAAAAACCCACACACGATTGATTGCAACCTCAGTTAAATTCTCATTATAGAAAACTTCAGTCTGAATGAGTGCAATTTTGCAAAGTTATAAGAAGCCCAGACTCTTGTGATAATGAAAGTACTGGATAACACCACTACTGAAAGTGGATCACACCACCTATCCCTAATTTTGATGTATTTCTAGAATGTTTGTGTTGGGAAAGCTTAGGCCAGAGCAGTGATTTGGACAGGAAGCTTTTCTGTTAATGTATATGATCTGAATACTTCTATTTTATTATTATTTTACTGAGGTCTGTGAATAAATCTTTCTGCTATTACACTTACTAATTACAGAGGAGAAAAGTGTCACTGGAGAAGCATAATCTTTCTACACTTAGTAGATGGAGACAAGTTTGCTTAAGTACTTCAAGTTTATTACATTATTACCATATACAGGTTAGAAAGATGAAATGTCACATGCGCAAAGATAATTTTAAGCACAAACCCAAAGATATATAGAGACTTGCTTTGACCACAGAGAATAGCATTGAGAAGGTGCTAATTTGATCTGTTGTTGACACTAAAACTGCTGAATTATTAAATCAACTGGCATTAATACATAAAAATCTGGGCTTGATTTAACAGTCCTTATAATTTTCAAAATATATTTTTTATTGTTATTACTATCATCATCATCATATTTTTTTTCCCCACATTTTGAAGGACTGACTCATTTTTGGCTGAGAGAAAACTTTCCTTAATACATATGGCAGTCTGTGTGGGTTTGCAGAATCTAGAAGAATCCCCTTGGAGAGGAAGCCAAGGCGAGCTGAGCAGCAATCTCTATTATTTTCACAGATAGCTCCCTCAAATTAGCTTCCACATAAAATTAACCTTGTTTCCAATTTTTAAGTAGCTTTTAAGGATCCTTTGTACATCTTTAGTAATCTGACTTCAGGCATTTACTTTTTAAAGTGTTGATCACTACTTCTAATCTGGAACATAAGAAATGTTTGAATGTTAAACATGCAAGCTTTAGATGAGTTGAGAGTTTCCTACATCCCTGTCAGTGGAGTTTTTATTTAAACTGGCAGTTACTGGCATAAATAGCACTTAAATTTTGGCAGTAAATGAATCTAAGAATATGGATTTGTCAACTTCAGCTTCCAAAACACTACTGTAAAGTATTTATTTTTAGACCTAGCTGTCCTAGGATGAAATTGCCAATCAAACAAATACATCATAGAATAAAAATTGACAAACCTATGGTTGAGTTAATATTTTAGCAAAGTATACCAATGGACATAGAATGGTAGTGTTGGTATGATTAGCCTACCAAGCTACAGATGAAACAAAGGCCAAATTTGGCTTTTGAATTATTTTACTTTAAACAAGGTGTTTATGCTAAAAATTGTATCTATCTTGCTAAGCATGTGATGTTTACCTAGCTTAAGAGTCATGATATTCTGAGTTTGGGAGATGATTCTAGTTTAATGGGAGAGAGATCAGAATAGAGTAAAACTCTGAATATTAATCTTATTTACATGTACATTGAGGACTTATTTGTGCTCCTTCTGTGAATAAGAATTTCTCCACAAACAATATCATTTTAGTACTGTGGCACCATTTTTAGTGTTCCCACACAATAGCTGATTTCTCAGAGAAAATCACAGCTTTTCCTCAAACACTGTTCCTGCTCTATTTAGGAACAGTGAGGCCTGGGATGAGGGCAGGCAGAGCTTAGTGAAACCTCATGGGCTGCCTCAAACCTGCTTTTACCTCAGCTGTTGCCATGGAGCTTTGGAGAGTTTGACAATTCAGGACAATCACTGGATCTCATATTCACTTTCCATTTTCACGTTTTTCAAAGAGGTTCTTGATAACACTTGCTATGAAGGATTTCTTTCCACAAACTTTGCAGTCCATAATAACACTGTCAACCACAGCCTTAACATTTATGGAAGAGATACTGTGTAGACTTGAGGGCATCTAGACTTATCCAGCAAAGTCCAATATCCCGTGGAGTTTGGAAAATGTGTAATTTCTGAAGATGCGGGTGTGAATTAGGTTTACATCTGTTGAGCTAAAGATTAAAAAATTGTTAGGGAGTCAAAAATATCATCATTAAAAATAATGATCAGAATACACCATGGGATGCAGCCATGGTTTAGATTATATTTAGCAGTCCACACCTGTTTATGCTTCTCAGACCATGAGGCTGGCAACATAACTACAGTGCAAGTCTCAGAGCTCCTCCCTTCTCCCTACTGCATGTACAGCTGGAGTTTTGGTTATCTCCAATTCCCATCCTGGATCTAGACCATCTCTTTCTGCCCATTTGATCTTCATAAGACTGGTCTTCATAATACTCATGACTGGGCACTAGGATACTGCCATGATAAAGTGGGAAATTAGCATCTTTCTACTTCTCTAGTTACAGCACTCTGAAGCAAGAGTGATAATCTTTGTTAAAATATGAGAAGCTACAGTTTTCCATAATTTTATGAGTCATAGCATTGACCTTGAATAAAGCAGAATTTGGGGAAAGAGGATTCCTAGAATGAGGAACGTTCCTGTTGTATGCCAGCTGGTAACAGGGTTGTGCTGTGTTCTTACTGCTCTTCCCTGCCCTGGTGTGTCACTAAATATCCCTGATATACAGATGTTGTAAAGGTGAGGGAGAAATTATGGAAGGCTCCTTGCTCCAGGGTTATCCATCAAAAAACAGAGCGCCTCTGCCAGCAGACTGGTGCAGAAACTCCACACAACTTGCTGGCAGTACACTTCTGTATCTGAAATCAGATTAAAACAATTTAACTTCTACTTGTCCCTTCCAGACTCACAACCTCCCTGAATCTGCCTGAAACTGAAGGTGTGCTTCTCATGTTCAGTCATAGTGGTATAACCCCAAAGCAATGTCTTGAGTGAGACCTGACAAGGGGATCACTGTGTTGTGCTTCCCTATGCTCCTGTACAGCCTCCCAATGCTCTGTGATAGTACTGTGTTAAAAAAAGTACATATATTTTTTTTTTTAATTCTGAAGGTATCAGGAATGTGAATGTCAGAGTGTAAACATTTGCCAGTGGTTTTGTCTGTGTGGTTTTCTGCAGGTCTTGTGACAGTGATTCATGCAGTGCTCATGCAGGTCCTCAAGTGCCAGTAATGTGGGAAAAGTGTCTTTAGCAGTTACACTGTTTAGTCCAGATCACATCATCTCTAGCTGTCAAGAGGTGACACTACTACTACTACTTGGTCTTGGTAAAGGCACCTGCAGCAGGTGGACGCCTAACTAGTTGTGTCTGCTTCCCTGCCAAAGACATTTTCCATCTAGTAACATATTCGATTAAAAGGTGAAATGTTTTATTTTTTCTCGGTTTTATTACATGTTCCACAGATTTGAAGGCAATATTTCTGTTCATGCATATGACTATTGTTGCTAGGATTTACAGTGTAACATGACTAGCTTGTTAATGCCTTTTGAGATGATCTGAATCTAATCAGCATGTTCAAATGCCCTTGTTTCATGCTCTGCAAGTGCTAAATCGTGCCTCACATTCATTGTCAAAAAGGCTTTTTAATGGCAAGAAAGAGTCTCAGAATTGATTCTCTCAGGGAGATACAAAGTGGATTCTGTTTACTCTGAAGTATCCGAAGCTCAAAGATTTTCAGAGATAAAAAGAAAGGACCTCCAAACTATGCTGTATGTTTGGTGGTACCTGCCTCAGTCCAGAGATGAGCGTTATCCTTTTGCACGTACTTATTCTCTTCCAGCCTACCACTGCTGTTTGTGTTGCTGAGTATCCCTGCCACTAACACCACTGAGTTGAACCCCACCAAATTAAAGCTTTTGAATTCCTGGTCTTGGATGTTGCTTGAGAGTGAATATGTAGTGATAAAACACATCCCAAAAACTGAGTGTCATCTTTATGACCCTGTAACATGCATTCTCAACTCAATAAATCAGGATTCCCAAGAAAAAGAACTGTGATCCCAGGTTTTACAGCTAGAACTGGGAGGAGCACTTAAAAGTACAAGTTCCTGTTTGCCCATTTTCTGCTAGTACTTCAGGTAGACAGCTTTGCTTCTTTTTCAGAGAAAAAATGGCAGAAAGGAAGGAAGGCACTAATTAAACATTTATATACCACCAGTGCAAAAGTCTAGAATTAAATATTGAAAGGCCTATTCATATTACAATCTGCATTCAGGATTGGCACTAATTGGCAATGCTGTTGGCAGTCTCAATGGGGAGGGCAAGAACTGAGTAAGCAGGAAGACTTATTCATCCAAAGAAGTGGTTTTTCCAGGTCAGGTTTAATGCATATTTACTATGCAGAAAGGGAAGCACAGGGCTGTTGTTGCTGATAGTGTAACTGTCTTATTTGGAGAGCCTTGCATTTGCCAGATCAGTCAGTTTTGCCTAGGGATTTTCTCAGGTGCTAACCCCACTGTCAGTGTATTTTGAAAACTGTTTCTTATCAGAGGTAGACTTTGCCTAAATATTCAGAATCTAAAAGGAAGAAGAATATTCTAAGCAGCATAAAAAAAGAATTTGATGGAACTTTGACTAGTTCAAAAAGGCAATGATTTGAAGACAACTGATGTCATGGAACTGATGCAGTAGCTACTATAAAGCTGTACTTTTTGTATTTGACTCATTAAAGCTGTAATATAGGACAGATGTTTGTCCCTCTGACACCATTGTCCCACCTTTTAAATTTTTTTTTTAAGCTTCACAGTCTTTCTCTCTGACTTCTCTGTTTTATTCAATACACTGCTGCAATGTTTATTCTTTTTGCCTGTCATTTTTACAACGTACCTGCTTCTTTGATCCCCACTATAATTTCTTGGTAAAGATCCCGATCTTTAGCTTGATGGCCCAATTACAAAGCCGATCGTTATCTTCTTATTTGTCTTTTCATGCTGTCTCATGTACAGCTATTATTTGCTGACAATTTTGCTTCTATACCTCTTCATGCCTTTTTCCAGTGTTTCCTGTATACCTTGATATCTTGTGCCAAACTTGTCAATAAATCTGTTAACCTGTCATTCTTTCAGTCCTTCAGGACCACACCAAGAGGAGGAATTTCCCAAGCACTAACAAACAGGTATATAATCAGGGAGTTTTAAGATACATTTTATTCATTTTTCTGTATTTTGTTTTCAGTGAGCTGACACGAGAGCAATGAATAGTGCACATCTTGAACAGCTGTAACCGCACAGAGCAGGTGACTGCTGTGTGTACTGGGGGAGGACAGAAAGGGAATAGTGAGCAGACGAGGGAATGGCTGCTTGAAAATGTACTGGTGGAAAAAAGTGTGTAAATGGGTGAATGTATCCAAAACTGAGTCAGCCACCTGTAATAGCTAACATCAGACCACTCTACACCCTCCCCTCCACGCTCTCCACCAAATAAGTCCAAGGCGTGACAGGAGGTGCTCAAAGTTTATTAAATATGTCTCTCAACAAATGTTTTCAAAATGAGCTTCTCAAGTCATGCCAGATATTCAGTGTTTTGCTGCAAAGTACCTCACTGATCTGTGATGGGGAAGTGCAAGCAACAGTGCATTTCCCAGGATGGAAAATGATGCAAGCTTCTATCTTTGCTTTTTGCTCTCTTTTAGCTACAATAGGCAACACAGCATCCCTCTTCTGTTTGTGTAAGATAATGTTAGCAGAGCACGTGATCTGACATAGTCTAGAGGCCAGAGCAGAACAATACTGTCACTTGTCTTCTGTAACTCTAGGTTGATACGACAAATTTTGAGTGCCTTCTTAGATTTCAATTTATGGCATAAATTAGAGCAGTTCAGTGACTGTTCTAATGTATTCCCTGCTGCCCCCAGATTACAGGGGCTGTTCTGGCAGCTGGTAATAACTGAAGTGTAGAAGTGCTTTGGCTAAGCTCTATTTTTTCCAGTCTCATCTCTGGCAGCAAGAGAAAGAAATGACAGAGACCTGCAGCATTGCTTTTAACCCCCTGGCAATTTTTTTATACATTGTGAAGAATAGGTAGGAAATTAAGCAAGTCGTTCTGCTATGAAAATGACACCAGAGGCAGATTCTGACATAAAAAGGTTTAGCTTTAAAATCAAGGACTCAAGAATTATGACTAAGTCCAGGTTTTGGAGATATGACAACTGTAGTGCAAAACGTGGAATACCAAGGAGGAACTCTTTTCACTGATTACTTAAAATTATTGGAGTTAGGTTTGGAGTAGTATATATATTGGTGCAATTCATTTAGGCAAAATCAGTTTTTGACTATGAGTGTGTATCTCATATTTCCTTATCATTAAGTGATGGTATAGGCAAATTTCCGGGTCAAATTCTGTCCCTAGTGACTCTAATAATCCTCTTCCACAATAAATTAACTTTTAAAGGTCTGATCTAAATACTGATAAGAAACCACAAAGAGCTATTGTTACAGTCTAATATCCAGCATCAAAAGCTTGCTCTAAACAGAGAAGGACTGAGGTTTGGAGAATTTTGTATCATTGTTTTTCCTTCTAGTAATCTGATGACCCATGTAGTAGTAATAGTAGTAATAACGATAATAATAATGATAATAATTATGTCTTTTTTTTTTTATTAACCATCTAGGTATACTGGATAAACAGATCAAACTAGAAATCTGAAAAAGTGGAGACTTGCATTCTCGTTCCTATTTTCATCAACTATGTACTGTGCTAATTAGAGCACATCAATAACTGATCTGTGCTCACATTTCTCTTTCTGGAGAAGATAGCTATTCTGTAGTGATGTTGTGGGACTTCATTACAAAAGCTCTTGGTCTGTTTTGATTTCATAATTGGGTTAATCTGGTGTCCAGGCATAAGCAAAAAAGGCTCTGGTATATATTATCGTATATTTATATGGAGTATTGGCACATTAGATAAGGACCTATGTTCTCAGGAAAGAAAAAAAAGGAGATTTTTTTCGAAATAATATCTAAACAATATTTTAAAATTTGATAGGATAACTGGGTTTAAAAGCCATTTAGGTCCTAAAGATGAAGAAGTTGTCCAGGAAGATTTGCAAAAGCTTTCATGTGTCTAACTTTTGTCATCTGCTTTGATTTCAGTGACTCAAAACTCGGTCACAAATCCCAATGTCGATGGGATTTCAAAGACAAACACCTAAAGGGACTTTCGCTTGCTGCAAGATCACAACTGGGAATCTGTAG
>WBND01000229.1:888792-902876 GCA_013398595.1 Tychaedon coryphoeus | reverse complement strand
TGATGTATAGTAAAAAAGTTTGTTCACTGAAAGCCCACTACATTAATTATGTTATGCTGACTCTAAATAGTGACATTATTGGGCTACTCCTTCAAGAACCTGATGAAGTAACCTTTGCTTCTTCTGAGTACCAGTACTCTGGTACAGCTGCTGTTTTGGATTTCAGTTACTGGAAGATTATTTACTGTTGTCACCATTTTTTGACTGCAGTAAGTAAAGAGGGGGAGAGCTCTCTCTGTTTTTGTGACCTAATTGCTGGAATTCCCAAAATTCTCTTGCAAGGACTGTTGACCGGACATTTATGCAATGGCCTCAAGACTTCAAGAAGAAAGGGAAACTTGCCCGGTTTCATCTGTTCAAGCTGGTTTTAGTTGAGGAGACACTTTGGTTATTTGAGATATTGGGCATTTGTCAAACCAGCAGCTGAACTGAAGATTTTTCCAGGAACTTCTCTTTTGCATTGCAAAGAGAATACCTATAAAAAAGAATCAGAAAGAAAGACACTGTTTATAAAATTTCTGAGCTCTCAGGTTTATTGCGTTGCCACATTTAATCTCACTGTGTGAGAAAGTATATTGATGCCCATTGACTGAGCTTTTGCTTTTCTTCCTTGTATTTCTGTTCTGTGCTTGCCCAAACAGGCTAGTTTTCTTTTACTAATAAATCTGTCCTTATTTGTATCCTTAGATTAAAACTTCACCAGTGTGAATGTCATCTAGGGTTTTGGATGGTGGCACTTGTTTCCTTATATTCTTTCCTTCCTTCCTTAAATGGAAGTTGATGGCTAAGTTGATAACCTGCCACGAGAGGACAGCCACCACCTCACTCACCCTCAGCAATAACACCCTTCAACAACCCACTGAGGGTCAATGTCCTTTTCCCCACCAGCGCTGGGAAGCTGGTTAGATTTATTACCAGAAGAAACCCTGCAATGGCTTTGGACCATAGCGATCACTATGCTACATCCAAGGGGTCCTGTCTGTGGTGCCAATAAAATGTTACAACTCACTGCAGAAGGTAAAGGTAACCCAGGTTCTTGTTAATTGATCCCTTGGGGTGGATTAGAGTGAAATGGCACTAAATGATCAGTGTGTGTGCAAAAAGGGTTTATTATAGAGTATTTTGCGGAGGAAAACATATATGTAGCCATTTTAATATTTATAGTAATATAGCAACATGAAAGCATTCAGTATGAAAGTACTACAGTATGAAGGCACAACATCACCCAAGGATATGCACAAGGGAAAAGAGGGGAAGAGATAAAGGACGGGAGTGTGAAGATCTCACCACCCATAAGCCCTGCACCAAGGCTTGGTTACTGCAGAGTACTCTTGGTTATTTTGGGTCTGGTTGGTCAAAGTGGTGATCGCAGACCAAATCAATCAGGTGGTGGGCGAAATCCTGAAGAAGTGTTGTGGAAAGATAATCCCCATGAAAATACCTGGAACTCAAAATATGTTTGGTTTATGTTCACTCAGTTTCAGGTGGGAATGCTTAGGTACCTCCCTCAGGGCAGGAACTTCGCACTGAATGATGTAGTGTTGTGGGTCACGGGGCACTTCGGGAGTCCTTGACACCTTCTAGGACAACAGAGCTGCCCATCTCACAAGTGTGGTTGAGTGCCATTATGGCCCATTAACAGCGATGAACACCCTCAGGCCACAGGTAAATGCCCTGGTATTTTCCTAGGGGAAGTAGGGAGAGCCCCACAACCCAGTGGTTTGTGCAAAAGGAGGGCAGGTTAGGGTGACAAGATGTACTCCTATCCCACTCATAGCCTATCGTTCACTCACTGTCTTATCAGCTCAGAGGTTTAGCCATTGCACAACCAAAAGCTCACTGCCTCCATTTCAACCAACAACCCTGGCATGTTCACAAATGGGAAATATTTTGAGTTGTGATTTTGGGTCATTACCCATTAACAGTTCAGTCTGGCACTGTATGTGGAATGCATGTTTCCTAATGGATAGGAAGTGGACCGATTTCATATACTCAAGTGGCTAACAGAACAGTGTTTTCCTGAAATAAAACTCTTTTTTTTTTTTTGCTTCTGGTTAAATATTCATGTTGTCTCTTTCTTGACCACACATGGGAATTCTTGGAATGGGTGAAAGTTTGAAGCTTTGGGACAGGTTCCTAACCTACCATTATCTAAGTGAGAACTTAGCCTAGTTGCAGTGTTATGGATTTCTCTCAGTAATCAAGCCACTTTATCTGAGACACTGTGATTTGGATTGTCTATCTTTCGGTCAAATGCTGATTGACAAGAAAATTGAAGGTGTTTCCAGGATGGACAGGATAGCTAGATTCAATAAAGTGAAAGAATAAGGAATATCTTCAGTCTCTCTTATCTTCATGACTGTGTTGTAAATGCTGCTAAGAAATCCAGGTTCAGGTTTTGGAGGGCTTAGGAATGCATGCAAAAATCCTGGAGCTTGGAAATGTGATTAATCTCTGCATAACATCCTGTTCTGTCATTCTAAGGTATGTCAGTGTAGATCCTGGTGGAGAGCTCCACTACTGGAGCTTCTCCTGGCTGAGGAGGATGAGCTGCGGACAGTGTATCATTAAGATGTCATTAGCCTAACCTCTGACAGTAACAGTGATGGCCCAGCATGTCCAGTCTGTCACGCTAGTTAATAGCTTTGGAGGTCATTAAATCCCTACTGGATACTCAGTTTCTCTGTATGTGTGTGTGTTGGAGGGGTGTTTGATAAATCTGTGGGAATCTGGGCCTGCTTTTCTCTGGCTTCTGGGGTAGTTTTCCAAATGAAGGCAGAAAATGTGTTATGTATAACTTCTTACTGATCTTGTTCATCACAGCCTCCTGCAGACTCAGGCAGAGATTTCTGTTCACATTTCAGACTTCTCCCTTATTAGAGGAGCCATGATTAGAAGCTTCTTTCACACTTTGTAACATCTTAAATTGAGATGCAGGGATATTAAGTCTGGGTAGGAGAATCTTGACCATTAGCTTTAGATCAGGTACTGACAGATTATTCAAGTACAGGCAGTAGACTGATACTGGGTCAGTGAAGGAAAAGCTGATTTTTAAGTGCTGTAAGGGTTTTAAACTGGACGACTGTAAACATACATAGACATGGCTGCTGAAAAGGCTTGTCCCATATGACACCATGAAGCAATTTATGCTGACAAGATTTCAAAGCCATAATTACTTTTTTTTTATGTTGGGGTAGAAGAAGGTCAAGAAACCATGGTTAGGATCCTGTTTTTTTTACAGACAAATGTCAGAAAATAACTTCTAAAATATTTGTCTAGAGTAATTGGAAGGCCAGAAAAAATTGTGATTTGCTGTTCTTACTTTTCCTTCTCTGTTTTGATGATGCACTACATTAGATTGCTATTAAATACTCTAAGCCATTGTACTTGTTGCCGTATTGCATCTGCCTCTAAGTAATTTGTTTGATTGTTAAGTCACTTGGGGACTGTTTTTAATTTCTGAAGTAAATAATTTCAAAGCTGAAGTGTTTAAAGGTATGCTGCTCGTGGCAGGCTTCTTAAACATAACAGTGACAGTATTAAAATATTCATCTTTTAAAGCCCTAAGAGCGGGCATCAGTAAGACTTCAGTCTTGCACTGTTTAGACCTTGCACCTTTTTAGACCTTGAATTTCCACAAGTGCAAGAAAATAAGCGTTTTTTTTGGCTTTTCTCCCCTTCCATTGTTATGCGGTTTCATATTATGTTATTAGGAAGTTAAAATTTGATAAAAAGGTTTCTAGGTATTCACCAGAGGATGAATCACTTGGAGAAGAAGATACGTGGGCTTTGGCCACCAAAATAGATTAGTCGAGCGTCTAGTGTATATGTGGAATAATCCTACAGGCAGTTTAACCAAATGGGAGTGAACTAGATTGCTTGCATGATGGATTACCCTAGATGAACAAAGGCAGGAGGTCTGGGAGTTCATGTTAACAACAAGTATTTAAACTCTGTTTTTAAGATGTGCAGATTTTGAGCTGTAACACTTGAAAATTGGCTTCTCTTGATCTGACAAGTTGAAGTTCATGCTTTGTTGATCTTTCTGCAGCAGCACGTGACACCAGAAATGTCACGACCACTTTGTTAATACATTTTTCTTCAGTTAGAAGAAAAAAATATGGCTATTTCAAGTGGTGCTACCACACAAATGTGCTCCCCTTCTTGCTTGTTAATGTCAAAAGGTAAATTTGGTATCCTATTTCTCTTTGCATTCTGTGTGAACCCTTAATGATTTATTAGCTATTATAGTGTTAGAATTAATGATTTAATGTGTTACACACGTACCTGATATTTAATGTTAGGTATGTTTAATATAAAAGAAAGTTAGAGCTACATATAGAAAGCAGTCTGTGTTCAAACTTAGGAGACTGCTTCACTATTGTTGAAATAGCATGTGAATAGATATGATTTTTTTTTCTTCTTTTGATGGTGATTTGTTAATAATCATTGTGTGTTTGTCATTCTAATGATGGGAAGCTTAATGATGGGAGGGGAGAGAAGACAATTAGGAAAACAGCTACTAAAACAGAAGCTTACTGAGATTTCTGAGTGGTGAGCCTTAATTTCCAGGAGTGGGTAGAATAAACATCAAAGCATGCAATTTGTGTCAAGTAATGCAGCTTAGTTGTCTCAGTGACTTCTCATTTCTTTAACGTACGCAATTTCTCAGACATCTTGCTTCACTGGCTGGCTGCTGCTCCAAAATAGTTAACTGTTATGTGAGTATTTGTATAACCTGTTTATGAGTATGTTTATAGGTTAACCATTTGACCTTTGAGGAAACTGCAACTCTACTTTAGCAAGCATACAGCTGTTTTAATTTGAGATATTCTAATACCTCAAAAAAGTAATGCTTCAACATATACTGGACAACTCTCTAGTGTAGCAGAAACTAGAAGCAGTAATTTTTATGTAAAATTATGTCTGCTTAACCACTGGCTAGGAGAAAATCTGGTCATAGAAATAGAGAAAATCACTGTGAAATCTTAGGTATTATGCTTCAAGGCAACACTATCAAAAACCTTAGAGAAAGATATCAAGCATGCCATGCCTAGGTATATGATATTGCTTTTCAGTTAATGTTATAAATATGGTAAAGATGTATGCTGGTCAAATAATTTCCTCAGAATCCTCTTTGTGGGCCAAGTAAGAGTTTTGTTTGTGGCTTGGTTCTTTTTTTTCCCTTCAGTTTTTGAAGACACACACATAAAAGGTAGTAGTGGAAAGCAGAATTTTTGCAGGTTTATATCTGCAATGTCTTCGCTGCTGATCTGGCAGTGTAAATGAAAAATAAGCTCTCTGATACCTATCTGCTTCAAATTTATGTAGTCCAACTTGATTCAATTCTCCACTGGCCCCCAAGTGAATTTATAACAGCAGATGTTTAGCCTGGGTCTTCATAATTGAGATGTATTGTTGCACATGCCTTGTGAGTTGTTATTGTAGTAAAAATGTATTGGCACTTGATTACAGCACTAATGAAAGTCTTTGTCAGGTAGCTTGCTTTGGTTCCACTTCTAAAAAAAAATTGAGTTCCCACATAGTAAAATACTTAGGTATAAATCAAGATTTTTACTATAATGTTTACAGGGCTTGCAGTGTGATCTATATTGAGCTCTGCATTTGAGACACACCTTTTGAAATGGTTTCAGTGTTGCTTTTTAGGTACTTCTAGAATATTCTATTAACACAACTGCACGAGTTGTTAAATTAGGAGTAGCTGAATCTTTTAGCATAATACTCATGTGGTTCATACTGCTGCTTACATCAGTTATAATATGTTGCACATGTTCTGTACAGGCTGTCTCAAGCTGAAGGTGTTCCCTGAGTGTGTATCTCACCCCTGAGTTGGTTTTGTTCCTTGGAGAAGCCTGTGCTTGGTGATCCATGGTGCAGACACCGTGCTCTCAGCGCTTCGGGTGTGTAAGCACCCCTTGTTTCCCGTGTTTTGTTAAGGAGTGGGGAGTAGGTGACTGAGACCTGGGGGTGTTCGCAGCTTTTGTTTGCAGCTTTTGTTTGCGTGTGCTTGGGGTTAAGATGCTTGAATGGAATGTTCCCCTTCTCTCATGGAAAGGTGTTGCTCTTTGGGAGCAAGCCTGGCGCTTATTGATGCCTGTTATTTCTTGTCATAATGCTAAACCGTAAATGACTTTATAAATGGCTTTGTGAATGTCTTTCTGTCTGTTGGTATCTTTTTCCAAAGGAATGCATGCTAGTCCACTACAAGTTACTCCGTCTTGTTTACAGAATTGCAGATCAGAAAAAACCCCTATTCCTGTGCCTGAGGATAATGTTGTTCTATTTTGGGGGAAACAATTACTGCAGTGACAGGTCCAACATAAATTTAGTCTGCTGCATTGAGCTAGGAGGTTGCCATGAAGTTCTGATTCACTCTCTGAGGTGATATGGCACATTTATTGATTAAGCAAACATTTGGGGCTTTTTGAGACGAAAGTGATTACTCTGTTTCTTTTGTCATCTTTAGAAATAATAACTCACTGCTTAAACCAGAAAACAATCTTTGTAAAGTATAACACCTGGTTACTGAATTTTTATGAAACTACATCTGTCTTTAAATCAACAGTCCTGCTGTTTCACATTCAGAAATACTAGTGTATAGCCATTGGGATTAATGAAAGAATAAACACAAAAAGATTCATTTTTAAGTCAGGGGTAATCAGAGAATCTACTGGCATTTTAATCTCTTTTGCCCCCAACATTTAACAGTGTTGTCATGTGATTTAAAGATCTTTAAAGCCCACTCAACCTTAGAAACGTTGAACTGTGAAGTTTTTGTTTGGCTGATGTTGCTAGAAGACTCTCTATATAACAAATACTGTAGCTTGCAGTTTTAGTTAATAATATTGACATTGAATCTTGAACATACTTAAAGAAAGGAAAGCTGCAGCAATTGCTTCATGGACCGGAACAGACTAAATGCAAAATGAATGAACATTTTCTGATAACACAAAGGCTGAAGAAGTCTTTGGTATGAAGAACCACTATAATTTGTGGCTGGGAGGGTGTGGCGTCAAGTCAGAGCACAGGGCAGTGCTGACTTTGCAGCCGAATTGAGGGCTATGAATGCCCACTTTGTAACCCTGCTCCTGTGGCTTCATCATGTTACTTCCAGGCAGTAAACACTCAGAAGCTAACACCCACATTTACAGGGGTTCAAAGCTGAGGTTTATAAACTGGTAATTCTGCAGTTTACGTCAGCCAGTACATGTACGTGCATGGGAAAGCATGCACTCCTCTTTTGCCTTTGGCCACATGCAAATGCTTAGGAATCCTTCTGCTACTCCTTTTTTCAGTTTTGGAGTGTGGTTGCTCAGTAAGAAATAATTGGGATTGCTCGAAAGGTTTCACCTGTATAACCTATATAACCTATATAATGAATATAACTTATATAGCAGGGCTCATGCTGAGTTTTGCAGGCAATCTGTATTTTTTAAGAAAATCCCACAGTCCTGAGTAACATTTGCAAATATATTCCTTCTAACAAGCTCAATTGATCTGTGAGCCTGTCACATACCTCTTGTACAACTGAAGTGTGCACGCAGCTTAGATGCTTATATGTAAAATTAACAAGCAGAATTGTTTCACCTTAGGGGTAGTAATTTTTTCAGATAATAATTATGATGCAAGGCTAAGCATATTCATAGCAATGCTTTAATCATGTACTGCAGCTCTTACCTGGGCACCTGTAATTTCTACTAACATTGGAAACAAAGAATAAGCTATGAAAGGCCAAATAAATTAGTTTTTAAATTTTTAGTGAAAAACCTGAATGAAATATAGGATCTTGTTGATATAAACTACTACTAATAAAAAAAATTCTAGCTAGGTTAACTTTCAGGCATCTTTAATTCTGTCTTACATGATTTAGTGCAGTTATCTTCCTTTTTAATCAAATGTTCTGCTTTCAAGCTAAGGGGATGAGATCAAGGGATTGTACCAGAATAAAACTGTAATCTAGTGATAGAACCTCACAGGAATTGTGAATGAAATTGTACTTCTGAACCCACTTCATAAAGTATTTGATTTATTGTCTTTAACTCCTAATAATTTAGATTCATCAACAGCTTGTTCATAGTAGAACAAATTGTTGATTTATTGTAACCATTGGGAATTTTTTTGAACATATTTCCACGAATGAGGCTAAGAGTCAGATGGGAGTAATTGGCAATTACTGTTCCTGTCATTATGGCATTTCTGATGCTGTCACTTCCTTGATGTAGACAAATTAATATTTTCTCAGGGAACTGTTCAGTTCAGTTTTGTCAGTCTCCTCCTTCTATGGAAAATCCATGTAGAAAAAAGTCTTATAGAACTGGTCAGAAAACTGATCTCTTAATGTTCATTTGCTCATGCACCCTTTGCCACAGACAACCTGTATACACTCTTAACTAGCTGCCCTTGCCTATTGACAAGATTGGGGCAGACTAAATTTTGTGAACTAGCAGTTTTTTAATGAAGTAGCTTGTATACAAAATCTAAATCTTTCTTGCAGGAATGTTGTGTATATAAATTTTCTCAAGGAAGTAGTAAAAGCTGTGTTAGTAAACTTTATGCTGATATTGAGAGTGTTTTCAGGTATATTGGTGTCTATCTATAGGATGTGATTGTGGGAACAAAACCTACCATGATTTAGTGTTATTCTTCCCTATAGTGTACCAAAATTAAGTTGCCTTATAAAATGAGTATTAATTTCAATTCTTTCTTGGTAGATGGTATTTGCCTAATGTGAATAAAAAGACGGAGAATGGGAGAAAGGAAAGATACTTTGCTAAAATGTCATGCTGTCCTGTCATGCTAAATGTGACAGGGATTTGCATTATCAATGCAAATTATTTTCTAGCAGTAAAGGGAAAATAAGCCCTGGAAAGATCTGGTTTTCTTTTTAAATTTCTTTTTAAGTGAATTCTGTCTTACTGCTAATAAAACGAAAAAGATTTTGATTCCATCTCTTGAAAAGACTTGTTAAAGAAAGCATGAAGAATTAAGTTTGTAGTAAATTCTTTAATCTATTTATTGCTTAATGATTGTGTAAAGAGATAATTAGGATTAAGCATTTCCCTGGAGAAAGTCCTGCTTTGATTCTGAAGTTTCTAATGTGGATTTTACTGAAGCTGTCATTCAGATTATCTCTTGGAAATTCAGCTACACCCAGAAATTCTGATCAAATTGTTTTGTCATCTTATTTGTTGAGATAACATGGTGGTTACTGCAGTAATAAAGGTATTTTCTTAATACTGTGAACATGTCAAAAGGCAAACAGCAAAGCCTGGTTCATGTTTTGTGACACTGGAAAAGGGGAGGCTGTTTTAAATGTCACTCATGAAATGGTGGTGGACATGTAGATAGAAAGGACCATGTTTTCAAATGATATGGATACATGAAGGAGCCAGTTAAGTGTTACTGCTTGTTAGGAGATAGCGCTGGGCTGAATTTTTGTGCCTGTAGCTTAAAGGAAATAAAATTTAAGGGTCAATGACTTAGGTTTGACTTAAATACTATAGGAGACATGAAAGCATAGAATCCTGGAATGATTTATGTTGGAAGGGATCATGAAGATCATGTGGTTCCAACTATATGTTGAAGTTGCCCTGACTGTATCTTGTCAGCAGAATCTCTTTCTCTTTTAATTTGTGTGTTTGGAAAGTGTACACCCTTAAAGAGTTAATGTCGAATATTAAATTCAGGAAACTGTAGGATGACTTCTGTCAGTTGGTAGTGTGTTCTGTGTGGAGCTTTTTGTGCTCAGTACTTCTGTGGGTTTGAGTTACACTATGTGAAATTATTTTTAAATAGCAGTCTTGTTTGAGCTGAACATGGGATGGTGAAGTTGATGAGTTACCTCCTCATTCAGTTCTGTGAGCTGTCCTAGCACTGTGTGTTGTGTTGATGTGGTCAGAAATGTGTATTCTGTCACCATTTGTTGAAGCTGGGTAGGGTGGTGGTTCCTTATCTCCATAGCACATACTGTCTGCTAATGGGCCATCTTTAAAAGCAGGTCGGGAAATCATCTTTATCTTTTCCACAACTCATCCTCCCTCCAGGAAGATATCATCTGCTGCTGGCCCATTAAGTCCCATTGTATGACTGATAAAATTACATCATCCCATTGGGAGATGCTCCAGCCAGGGGGAGGAGCCAAGCCTTTCCTACCTAGATAAAAACTGAGATTTTGGACAGCAATATACCATCTTTCCACTGGATTCCAGAGGACAGCTGGACCTTTCCACATCATCCCTGGACCTTCAGAGGAAAACTGTACCTTCTACAGGAGCACTGCTTCAACAGAACTATATCTGCCACTGCAGGGGGACTGTAGCCACCATTTAATGGGACTGCTACCAACACCCTGACTGACAGGATGTCAGGTTGTATTCTGACTCGGTCAGGGTTAGGATTGTTCTTTGTAATAATGTATTTCTTTTTTAATTTTCCTAGTAAAGAACTGTTATTCCTTATCCCCATATCTTTGTCTGAGAACCCCTTAATTTCAAAATTATATAATTTTATAATTATATTATTCCATAATAATTTGGAGGAAGGGGGTTTACGTTCTCCATTTCAAAGAAAAGCTTCGGCCTTTATTGGCAGACACCTGTCCTTCAAACCAGGACACACTGTGTTGGTAGAGAACTTCACGTTAACTTTAGGTGCTGTTTGGTTGTGTAAAAGTTGAGTTACTGCTATGATTTGTTTTAGGTACAGCAGATACAGGATTTTACAAGTTTTTCTGTTCAGACAAGTAAAACCAAGGTCTGCTCATTTGCAAGGAATATTAGTAAATTAACTAATATGAGTGTCCTGTGTATTTAGATGACCTATGATATATGAAGACCTGGCTGTGTCCTCACCCCTTGCCATTTTTCTAATTTGAAAGAACTCTAAGCTAAGCAAAGATTGCTTATAATTGGAGTCAATACTGTAAGCAGAAGGGGAAGCTGAATATAGTCTTTTCTGAAACAATGTTCATAGGGGCACAAACACAGGAATGGAGTGATTTGGAGAGTTAATTATGTGTAAAAGTCCTGTCAGGTGTGGGGAATCTGATATGAATGCATGCACTACTTTGAATTGTAGTCTCACCTGTCACCTTCCTCTCTGTGTTCTGAGATTGAAGTCTTTGTTGCTGAGGCACTGGGTCACTGAACAAGTAGAATGAGAAAGTAGCCTGCCTGTTCATAACTTCTGATATGGTGAAGGTGGGCAGCTGTGCAGGTATTTCTTGGGTTGCTTCTCCTGAGTGGAGTTCAGAGAAAATGACAGTCAGAGGAGAGAGGTGGACTTCTACTGTGCAGCTAGATGAGGAAGGGAAGAAACCAAAGCTGAAAAGTGCAATCATCAAACTTGTGCTCTAAATGTAAAAGGAGAGAAGGAAGATGAGAGAAGCCTCAAGGCTCTCAAAGTCTAAATGCTGAAGAAAACTGGGAGAAAGCAGAGACATGCAAATAAGGATTTTCTATCCTCTGTGCTGTCTGAACTAGAGAGAAGTGAGAACTTGTAAAAGGATTTTACATGCTTCAGTGACTATTTAGTTGAAGGAATAATAAATGAGGTTGCTTCACCCTTCAAATTGTGACTATACCAGGCCAATAGCCTAGTACATCCTCCAGGTGATATTGTGCTGCAGTAATGTGTTATGCATTTAGTTTAGTTACTGTAGGAATTTCAGAAAGTTTGGAAATCCTTTACAAAATGCTTGATGCTAAGACTTCATTTTGTGTAATTAAGACACTGCTATAGGCAATGGGCATATTTTAAAGTTAAGAGCTCTTGAAGTGATGCAGTAAAAAAACAATTTTTTCCCCTTCCCTTTTCTTCACCACTCTTGTATCTTAGGCCTCTTATCTAACAGAGTAATTTTGGAATATCTCTCTTTTGTCTGAATATGTTCAGGTGTCTTTAAGCAACTTGAATTTTATGGGCTCATACAGCTGATTTAATTTATTTTGTTACAGCCTCTTTTTCTAACACTGAACATGCTTTTTTTTTTTTTTTCTTCAGAGGTTGATCAAATAGGTTTCTAAACCCATCATGTTTTAATGCAGCTGGCAAAAATTCAGTCCAAGTTACAACTTTGTATTGAATCAAGCAAGACAATTTCTGTGATGCTTAGTTGGGCACAGTAAGTGGTCACATGCCAAAATGTTCAGTGATTACTGTGCAGCAGTTAAGTGTAACCTTTTGAATTTTCAGCAGTGCTAAGTAACTTACAAGGAGTACTTGGGGTAAATAATGCAGGATGTAGAGTTTCTCTAGGAAGATGAAATCACAGGATGGTTATTGTGTTCAGTGAAAATATTAATCTGTTTTTTACTTTGGAGGCACAATGCTCATTAAATAACTGAAAAAACCACACAGGATGCTGTTAGGGTTTTCTCCATGTATCCCTCAAGGATTATAAAATTAAGATGAAAGGTAGTTCAGTGACCAATGTGTAATCCATACATGATGATAGAGTTTCAGGAAAACATTTTGTTGCAATTTTGTAACACAGTGATTCAGGCTAGAAAATGACACACTGATTCACACATGTAGATTATTCTCTTTTTTTTTCTTTAAAGTATATTTATGTATACATTCTGTAAAAGATGGTTGCAAGGCTTCATGGGTTTGTCAGTTAAAGTGAAAACTGCCCCTTTAGAAATATTATCCTACATGAGCATTATGCAGAGGAAAAACTAACTCCCGTCTCATCCCTAGAAAAGACTAGAAATTAGTCTGTATAAATTTAATTCTCTATAAAATATTAGTGCTGATTATAGCTGAATATGGAGTCATAGCAAAAGCTTAGATATGCGAGTTTGAAGAATTTACCCTCAAAAGACATCCTTTTTTCCCTGTTACTCAGAACTTCAGAAATCACATTGTAATTTTCTGAGTGGAAAAAGTAGGAGAAGTCTCCTGTGGAGTGGGCCATGCTTTTATTATATTTCCCTTCTCTTCCAAATTCAAAACTCTCCAGTGGAGTGGCTTTTTAGTAAAAAGTCAAACATAAAGTGATTTTCTCCTGTACTGGAGAATGCCTCTAGATTAAAAGTCAAATGATACTTCAGTAATTGAATTGCCAAAGTTCTGTTCAAAGTAGAGCAGTTTCAGAGCATGTCACTCCCTTGAAGGCACTGCATTGACCGTCCTGTCCTTCCCCTCCCAGGTTCATATGCCATTGTGTTCTGTGTCTGCACAGACGACCTGTAACAGGGATCATAGTGACATTCAAACTTGCTGGTTTTTTTTGGAGGGGTAAAGTGGGAACAGGCTGGTGGGTAAATCCTTTAGAGTACTGTGCTTGTGGGGCCATGTGTTATGTGTGTCACTTGGTTATTTTGTTACTTATTTATGACTAATCAAGCGATTTGCTCTGTTCCATTGTTGACTGAAAAGGGCTGCTCCTGCTCAGTTTCCTTAGGCTAGTGCTCTCTGGTGCTACATCAGTAACTGCTGCATTCCTACATAATTGTGTCCAATCTGAACTAGCAAAAATAGTTAGATAAGATGTATCTAAATAGTCAACAATTTCCTGTTACTTTAAGTAGAAGTTGAGGAACATTTCTCAGAGGAAATAGGAGGAAGAGAAATCTCCTCACAGGATACTTGCTGCTTAAGATAGGAAACCAATTTGATATCTTGAACTTAGACATTTCAACATTTTATCTAATTAAAAATGTTTTCACTTGATATGCAGGATGATTGTGCTGCTTTTTCCTCCTTACTAGGAGAAATATTTTTAAAAAATAGATATGAGCATGGTGGGTGCTTTGTTCTGTGCCAGGGGTAGGTATTAGTCAAGCCTGATTTCATGCTGTGCCTCTTGCCCAGACACTGCCATGTTTGCTTCTGCTGCTCTGCAGCTGGTGCGTGTTGTGAATGCTGGAAACTATTTTGGCTGCCTTTGGTGCCTAGCTGGACCAGTGCTGAATTTTGGCATCCTCCCTGTAGGCAGCTCCCTTAGCATGGTGCATTCATAATGCTTCAGCTTAACAGGACAGCTCCCAGGTCTCTCTGGGAAACAGTTATGAGCTCTTCCCTGCAGGTAATCGACCTCTATTGAGCAATCCCTGCCTACT
>WBND01000229.1:848962-878355 GCA_013398595.1 Tychaedon coryphoeus | reverse complement strand
CTCCCACCTACCCGCCCGCATCACAATGGGAAAAATTCTCCAAACTCACACAGTAAAAAGAAACAAAAACTCAATCCCCAACAGCTTAATTCCGCTTTATGCTTTGCATCAACAAGGGTACAGGGTTTTTTTTTCAAGATTTAAAAATAATACTTTCTCTGCTAATCGTCCTCCCATCTTTCTGTGTAAGACTTCAGGATATGATTTCTTGAGCAGAAAGTTGCTTGGTAATTCTGAGAGCAATGTGGGATTTTTTTTTCTGTTTGCTTGAGGCTTCAATATCAAATGGATTTCTAGTATAGGAATATATGTAAGTGTTTAGATCTGTATCAGAATCCTTTCACCTTGGACTTTCCAGGTCTTCTGTATTGGCTATCTAATTTTGTACAACTAAATTCAAAACTCTGAGCGATGGTCAAAGAATCCCAGGTCTTTGCAGCATAAAGGGAGAGGGTTTTGAAGGATGGAAGAAAAATCTCTCTGTGTATTTTATAATCTTTCATTTTTCACTTTCTTTGTATTAAGTATTCCAGTCCCTTTTCTCATAAGAGCATTTCTTTGTGTCTTTGATGCTCTATATCTGTTCAGGTGCTTGCCCTGCCCAGTGTGGCAGCACATTTCATTGTGTTGGCTGCTAATGCAGAAGCCGATGGATGCAGGAGTCGTGGTTATGAACTGTAAACCACCTTTGTAACCCCAGCAGTGCTGTGTAAGCAAGTAACTGTGGCCCTAAGCTCAGGCAATTGTAGTCCTATGGTCTAAAGCTCTTGGCATGAGGTCCTGACATACAATTCATAAGTATTTGCTTCTCTAATTTTTTGTACTAAATCTGACTGTAGTCGAGTGGTAAGAGCCTGAGAACCTTATTCTGTCAGTTAGGGTCCTGATGATAAATGGGTAGTGTTGTTTGGATAATGATGCTCTAGTGGCCTATTCTGATATGTTTCTGGGCACCATGTTAAATTATCTGCAGTATGGAGTTCTGTATACAGATTTTAGGAGCTTTGCATCATCTGGATGATATGGGCTTTCTTCTCTTAAGATTTTTGAGCAAGAATTCGTGTGAGCAGGTGACTTTCATATTTACCTGGAAAGCAAACAGCTTAGGCCTGACTCATGAATGAGCTTTCAGTTGTTAGCAAAAGACTACTTCCAGCTTCTCTGCTCTTTTAGTCAAGTATTAAAGGGAATTAGGCAATTAGGGAATTCACTTTTCATAAGGCAAAAGAGAGAGAAACAGAGATGGTCCCCAAATTAACTCTGGTTGCATAAATCCAATGTTTCAAAACTGTAAAAGGGTGATCAAATACTTTAATGAAAAAGTTGAGTCATAATATTTAAAAGTGATTTGTAAAATTTTTATGTTTGCTCTTCACAGCTATAAGATAGAATACTGATCTTAAGTTTTCACCCTGTTTGTACCATGGCTTAGCAACTGTAATAACAAGTTTATTTGTGGTCTCTGAATATGTACTCCATTGACACTACTTAAGCCTGTATGATAATGAAACAAACATGAGGTCATATTAGTAAACCAGCGTACTTGATCAGTATGATTTTTCTTTTCTTGGCTGTGATGTGAAGTCATAAAAGCGCCCAAAGTGTACTATACTTTTTGGTTGGTGGAGTCCCTAACAGTAAAGCTTGTTCTGTCCAGAGGGTTGATCTTTGTATGCCTAATGGCATATCTCAAAATACTGGCTGAGCTGCTTCTTAGTAAACGAAGGTTTGAATGTTGTGGCCTTCAAACTGCTATGAACCTAGGAGGGAGACTGGCCATGGAATTTGCTGTCTAAATGCCAAGCTGTCTTCAGCTATTGTGGAATATGAAAGTACTGCAGTTCCTCCCGAGAGAAATTTCAGAGGAACCCTCCAAAGATATGGGAAAGGAGCCTTGCTGTGTTTTAAGGGTCTTCTTTTCATGAACCAAACCCCCTCATTATGTTTGGTATTATCCTTATGTACTCTCTTTTCACTTACAATGATTGAGTTTTACATAATCTTCTAAAGACTCTTGGTGAGATGTTGAGGTAGGATGTGATAGCAATACTGCTGTCTCCCTTCTGTTTGCACTACATGTCTTTTCTTTGGGAGGGATGTGGACAGATCCTGCAAAGATCTGGTGGAACAGAATCTAGTGTAAACAGAATCTAGTGGAATAGCCTGGGGATGAATATGTTCCTCCTTGAGCTGGCTTTTTGACACAGCACAAAATGTAGCATTTCTCCCAATGTTAAATACTGGCTTGAAATGAGGGGAGTGAGTGAGTGGATAAGTTGAGCATTTTATCCTTTGTTTCTTTTATTCCTTCAAGTCTGTATATCTTGGGGGGGATGCAGCTATCCAGTCAGTGTACTGTCTAGACTTGGTTTTCCTGCTCTGCTGTGAAGATACTTTGTCTAGTATCCTCAGTTGTGGTAGATTATTCAGTGACTTATTGAACATGTATAGGCCCAGCAACTGGTAAGGTGTCCAATAGGCTTATGTCCAATTGCCCATTTTTCTTTACTGTTTTGTGTTGTCTGGAGAAGCTGGAATCCTTTCCTTCTCTGGAGTCAGATGGCTTTCCAAGATGGAACATCTGGAAGAGCTTGCTGCTGTTTGGGCAGTTGTCTTTTTTGACTGAGACAGAGGAGAATTTTATTGACTGAGACAGTCTTAAGACTCTTAAACTTTGAGTTTAAGAAAGATTATAGTGCAGAATCTAATGCAGACATTCTGCTGATCAGGCACTTAGAGATTTTTCTGTCTGCATCAACACATTTCATCTAGACATTTTTGTGACTGGACTGTTGGCTGTCTTAGAGGACCATTCTCTTAGTAGTGATGTTAACTACACATACTGCTGTTGTGAGGACACACATCCATCTGTTGGCTGGCAGGGAGTGAAGCCTCACATATTGAGCATCTTAGGATATCTTTCAGCAGTCTGTTCCTGAATATTTGTAGAAACTTAACTAAATGATGAGAATGGGACAGAAATCTGAGATCAGATTTCTATTTTATGCTTCATTATAAAAATAAGTGGTTTACAGACAGTGCATAATGAGCTGCATACCCTGAGGTCATTGTTCTGGAGATAAAACACCCAGCAGTGCCAGTCATCTTATGAGAGATGTAAAAAAAAGCATATCTGGAATACAAACTAGAGAATAATGAAGACTCAAATGGTAATATGACAGTATTAAAAAAGTATTAAACATTCCGAGATTTGCCTTGCTTCATTCCTGATTCTTCTTTGCCTAAAGAAGAATGTGGCCTCGAGCTGCTTCCTTTCTTGTACTTAGACCTGTAAATTAGTTTAATTTCTGTAGTTATGGGAAGTAGTATCCACTGTGGAAGCATAGCAGCTACTTGTGAAGATGTGTGCTGAAGAGCATGGATGCAGTTATGAATCCTAGCTGAAGCTAAGATGCCTGTAAAGGGAGACAGATGAGCTTGAATCAGGCAGGCAGGTAAAGGATGGGATTGCCTTTTTTCCTCTTCTTGCTGATTACTCTTTTCTTCCTCTAGGCACCTGAGAAGTTTCTCCCCTGCCTGCCACTTTGGGTAAAGTCTCAATATGGGAAATTTGAACCAGGAGCCTGAGTTAAGGCTTTAGGAGCTCTTGAAGATCAGTATTTTTGTGAAAAGCTGTTACAGAGAAAATATGCATTAGTTTTGGTTTGCTGCTTGAGTCAGGATTTCTACCAGTATTGTATTTCCTAATGAATCTGTATAACGTGTGTTTGAAACTACAGCATGGTAGTAGCCTGGAAGAGATTTACAGTCCTTCACGTTCTTTAGTAGTTATTCATGGAGAGTCCATTGTTTTGTGTTTATTCTTGTGTGACCTCCCGGTGTGCTGGCAGTGTAAGAGGTGAGACTGTAGGAAAGGCAGTTTAATTGATAGTCTTTGTATGGGGCATGAAAAAATGTGGTGCAGCACCCTAAATCTTACTGCATGCATATAGTTCTGCACCTTTGCATCTGCAAAAATAGGTGAAGCAGTAGTATTACCACGGAGTGGATGGCTTTGGAGTCTAAATTAACAGCCTAAATATAAAGGATAATTTAGAGTGGTTACATTTCTTATTAAACAGACAGGCTATTTGCACTAGTTCCTACATGATTTTATAAAATAGGAGCAGATATATTTTCTATCCATTTTCTTTGTTGGAAGGTTGCAGATTTCATTGTCTTTGGACAGTACAGTGTGTACTTGTTAGAGGAAAAAATTCTGGATCCTATGTTCCCTGAGTGGGAAAGGACTGTGGAGACTGTAGTCCTATAGAGTAGATCTTTAACAGAGGTCTGAATACCTTGGTTTATGGTATATTTGGGATTCATGTAAAGGACCTTGAAGTGTTTGATATTGACCTTCCTGGGGAGGAATGTGGTGCAGAAATGTTGTATAGTTATTCCCTCCTGAGTGACTGATAAGGTATGCTGCTGGTTGATTAGATGCTTGTAGTCGTCAGGAAACCAAATATTACAGCTATGTTCTGCCAAATCATTTAGATACTTAAACAGTATTATTTTTTTATCATCATCATGCAAAATATGGTCTATCTTTTCCAAATTGGTAAGTGCTAGTGAGAGGAGGCTTAGTGATTGCTGATGTACAAATCACTGTGGCACAGCTTTGAGATTCAAAGGTTCTTAACTTTAATGAGCTACTTATTGTTACCAATCATTTTAGAAATTGCTATGAAGATAAAGATGAGGTCACTAAGAAACCGATTTGTGTATCCCAGTTGCTGTGCTTTACCTGTATTTTTATTCTAAATTCCAAGTGAGGGATGCTTCAGTCATGGTTTAACCTCAGCTGATCACTAAATACCACACAGCTACTCACTCACTCCACACTTTCCCACTGGGATGAAGGGGACAATGGGAGAAAATTAAAACACATGTCTTGAGGTAAGAACAGTTTAGTACTTGAAATAAAGTAAAATATGACAATACTAATCTTCATCTTGGCTTAAGATGATTCAATGTTTTTCTTTTTTGTGGAATAGTTTTATTAAATAACTGTTAAATTTAGTATTAATGATGTCCAGTTAACGCAGCAGTTGAACATCACTAAAAAACTGGGTTAACTCCCACAAGTAGTCACAAAAGTCATAAATTTCAAAGCTTTTAACACGGCATGTTTTTCCTAGTGGAATCTTGTTAGTATGGCTTAACAAAATTGTTTTATTTGAATTTCAGGCTATGGTTTAGTGAATTACTGCTATCTATCAGAATCAAAACCAACTAAAATTAAGTGAAACTGTACTGTAGGTGATAAAGGTATATTTAAAGGAGATTCTGTTTCTAACCGATGAAACTAAAGAAATATTTCTGATGTTGTGTTAGATTATTCCAAATTGCTTCTCCTAATACTTAAGAGAGCGTGAAAAATTAGATTATGTGCTTTAAGAAAGAAGTTGTCTTGGACCTTCTTTGTATGTATGACATGTTTGGTGCCAACATGTCAGCTGTTTGAATGAAGAAATGGTTGGTTTCCAGACAACTTTTATTCTGTACCTCATCGTTTTATTAGCCTTATCATCCCTTGTGCTGGCTTTCAGTACTTTAAAATAAAATGTCCATTTTTTGAACCTGTGCTGTTACATGTTTTGGAAACTTTAGGTTTCTATAAACTGGCAAATTTCTAAACCATAGAAAAACGAGTATCTTTGCCCTCTAATAGCTTTAATTTGTTTTCAGATTTTGAAATGGTAAAAATGCTTCTGTGTTTTGAAGCTGCTGGTGTAGAATTGGTTTAGTTGATAATCCTTGTAACTATACACATACTGAAGGACTATGTGTGATTTAAAATTTTTGACATTGACTTAGACAACTTCTATTGTTTTATGAAAGATGCGGGGATTCATTATTTTGATTAAGAAGATGTAACCCTGAGAATACAGGATGAGATATGGTGCTTACTTGAAATGAGTGCACAAAGCTGATTTACGAGTCAGTTAAAAGTGCAGCTGCCTTACAGGTGTGAGATATCAAGTAGTCCTTGGTAACAGAAAGTGGTTGCTGTCCCTCTCTTGACAGCGCTCCTCTTTTACTAGTGGAAAGTGCAAAGAAAGTTGAAGACCCTAACACAGTGTGAAACATTGTGGGTAGGGTTGTACTTTATTTTTTATTAAGTCAGGTTACTTCAGGAAAATACTATTATAAAACCCTTCTCACTGAGAGGTTGCTGCCATCTTGCAGATACTGTAGTGCTTCTGTGCTAAGTCCTACAATGTAGACATTTAAACAAAACTTGCATTAGATTACTTATGAGATTCATGGTGATACTAATCAACTGCTGTAATTTAGTATTCAACTAATCCTTGTAATTTAGAGAGTTTTAAGTCATTCTGAACTTCTAAGGAACTGTGTGTAAATCTCTGAGGTGGTATGATCTATAAATAAATCTCTAAAAGCCATACATCTTTTGTTGTTAATTTTAGATTTTCTGTATGAGGGAAACCATAGCAGCTCTAAACAGTTTGTAAAAAATGCAGTTGTTATTTAGATTTGGATGCTTTTTGCATGTTTTGTGGTTCCCTGCACATATATACTGATGCCTGTTCTATCAGATAAATGTGTGATACATTATGCTATCATTTCATTGCCTAATGGGACTTAATATAGGATTTTTTAAAATCTAGGTAGAGATCTTTCCTTTTCTCAGCCATAAATATAGTTGTTTTAAATAGCTGCTTGTTTATCCAGCTGCTTGCTGGATAAAAAAGACAGGACAAGTAAGAGTAAGTCTACTTAGTAAGTGTAGGTTTTACAGTGGGGCTGTTTAGAATGTATGGACAGTTACTTGCTCAGATTACACAAAGAATTAAATAGAGGGGTGGAGTATTTAAAATGATCCAGTATCACCTGTGTGGTTACATTCTTACATTGTCTTCATGGTTTTTGCTAATTGTAGTACTACTTAAAGTCATCAGGCTAAAAAAGAATAAAAATCTTCCTTACCCTGGATAGTGTTAATATTTCCTTCTGGTACTGACAGACCTGGGTAAATTGTCTGAGACTGACTAATGGCAGCTTAGAGATGATTTGAAATGCAGTGGAGGCACTTAAAATTACAAACATGGTTCTTGAGTGTTGTCCTTAACTACAAATCTCTGCCAAATGCAAACTGGATTGCACAACCTTGTGCCCAGATATTCTTACCCTTCTGATATTTTTTTCTGCTGATTTTACTAGTGAGGCTAAAGGAGAAGCATCCCAGTCTTTGAATTCTGTGTTAGATGATGAGGGTAAAACTATAAAGCTATCAAATAAATGCCTTACTGTAGTTCACTTTCAGATGGGTTCAGGAAAAGGGTTTTTCGTGGTAGCTATTGTTCGGTAGCTGCGCGTGCTGTCTTCCTCAGCGCTGAACGGGAAAGAAAGAGATCAAAAAGCCCTTGTCTGCAAGGTCTCTTGTGGCGAGGCTGCATTATTTAAAAACTTAGGAGTGTGTTAAAGGCAAACTCAGGAAAAACCTGCGTTTTCTGGATGTGCCTCTGCTGCTTGTTAAGCTTAATTAAAAGATACGAGGAGATACACCTACAGGTAATTATTACTAATTTGTGCTCAAGTTCACACATGCACATCACTCGTACATTGATCAAGTAAAGCGTTTCTTTTCTCAATCAGACTGTAAATTAACAATGCAATCCCTTCACATAAATAATCTTGCTTTCATCTTGCATTGATTTATGGATCAACTTCAGCTCCATTACATGCTGAGAACCTTTTACCTCAAGCTCATTTCATCATGGGTTTCTCTCTTGTTTTGTACCTGCTTGGCATAGATGTGTTGTGGTTCACTTTGATAAGTTATTCCTAATGAAAGTGATGCTGAATTTGAAGCTTTACATGGCAAAATGGATTACTTAATATTTTAATGGTCTAAATAAAGAATAATTAAAATTTAAAATAATTTTTTTACTTATTATTATTATATAAGATTATATAGCCCACTTTTTTGAGGTACTTGTGAATTGCTGTGGCTGGAATATCTGGTTATGCTTAACATTGCATACTAGTTCTTAACACAATTCTTACTAGAAAGCTGCATTTCAAATGTGTTTTCCATTAGTCAGAGGAGTAAGTAAGCTGCTGAGAAGGTCCCTCAAATGTTACATTATGGTCAAGAAGCTCTTGCTGTGCTTGGAACAATGGTTTTTCAGAGTGGTTTTTTATGGGGAGCTGGTCAGTGGAACGGAGAATGTTTTATTTTTAATTTTGCTGTAACTGAGGGAAAGCTGAGACCTAATTGAGCATAGATGGAGCAGATAGACTTGAATAAACAATTAGTTTTCTGAGGCTTCCAATGTGATAGAATAAATGAAACCTTTATAGGTAGTCTAGGAGCTCATTGCTGAATGTGAATGGAAATAGATTTTATAAAGAACTAAACTGCTTTTGCTTCATTAGTATTCATGATATAGCAAAAAAACCCTACAACACACCACCTCTTTCCAGAGTATATGTATTCTCCTCTGGATTATTTTTTTCCATGATACAAATTATGATGGTGTCAATAGCTGATGAAGATGAATGGGCTTCTTTCTTACATATTTCAGTTTTTTTTTCAATTGAAAGTGACTTTGAAGGTTAGTTTTACTAAATTTTCGTCCTGCTAGTTTAAGAGCCAGATAAAAGTCTTTCTTAAAAATCTGTGTAAGAGCCGACGCATTGGAGAGGTTTGAAAAAGGTGTGGGTATGGATGCCTTCACATGCATGGAGTATAAATACTTATTTCCATGCATTTGTCATGGATTTCTTGACCTGTAAAAAGGATTATTAAAATAATTAAGGATGAAAATGCTGCCTGTAGTGTCTGAAATATCAAAGTTCTTTTCGGTTTGCTGTGTAGCTAATTCCTGCTTTCATTGAAAAATTAAGGAAGTATTCAATGTAGCTAGTTTAACATCTTTATCTAGAGCAGAGCATAGTGCATAGCTAATGCTACTAATGGCTCTGCATATGATAATAAGAAAATTAATACAGCTGTAGAAAACTGAAGAGCAAAAGCTGCCAGAGAGGTGGCTTTATCCAAGGGAAGGTAAGAAAATAGTACTTTGTCACAGTATTAATAACTTTTGTTTAGACATGGGTGTTCCTACTGTTTAGTTGATAACTCTTTGTTCTCTTCCACTTCTTAAAGTAGATAAACCAGTGAAAACAAAGCAGCCCTCTGAAGTGCATGCTTAGTGTTGAGAAGATGTGATTTTTGCACCTGGCTGTTCCTGCCCTGCCACACAGCTCCTTTGTGGGGACGCAGTGGGGGTCAGCCTGTGCTGCTCCTCAGTGTCCCTGGCCCTCTGGAAGAATCAGGACCGCTGTGTTGGTGCCTGCTCCTTAAACCTGCAGTGCCTTGTTGTGTCTGAAATGGGTGTGTGTGAGTGTGTGGGGTTTTTCTTCGCTGCAGGTTTCCAGCTCTTGTCCCTTTGCCCCAGCAAAGGTGTTTGCCCAGGCTCAAGGAGCTACCACCAGGTTTGTGTCCTTGATTTCCCCCCAGACTGAATCAGGAGTGCTTCTGCTGGCTTTCTCTTGATACCTCCTGGCTGCTCTCTAGATCTTTTGCAACAGGCAGATGTGGCAGTAGTGACAGCAAATTTCAACACCACAAAATGCTTTTTCCTGACAAGATGGCCATCAGGACAGGGGCAGGAAGGGAGTATTCTTCCTGCCGCATAGCAGTGGCACGCTGTGCTGCACATCTGGGGAGCTAGGGGTAGATTTTCTTTTTTTTTAGTCTTTGTCTGATCCTTTTTAAAAACTGTGGAAGCAAAGGTAGAACATGAGCATGCTTTCCTGGGCAGTGCTTACAGGAGTTGTACCACTACAGAAAGTGGATTTTCTTTTTCCAGATGGTGCCCTTACAGCAGAGCTGAGTGGGTTTGGCAGACCCCTGGGACACTGGTTTCTGTTTTCATCCTTGTTTTGATTAGCTTCTCAAACAGACTTCCTCACAGAATCCACTGTGTCGGATCTGGTCTCTGAGTCCTTTTTACTAGGGCTGACCTGTTGAGCTGCTGCAGCCTTATCCTGGCCAGCAGCCTGTATGCAATGCTTTGGCTACACTTTTTTTAGAGTGCTGACACTGATTTCCTAGTTTGGAAATTATGGTTTTTTTGTGAGAAGCGAAAGGCCTTAGCCTATCAGATGCATTCCTGAGAAGATACCTATATGACTGCCAGAATAAAATAAAAAAGGGTTGACATTACCTGTAAGTAAAGTGCCCTATGTGATCCCTTTTAACCATGGGTTGGTTGAATGATATTTATTTAGAACTGTGTTCTGGTTTCTGCTTATGTTTTTACGGCCTTATATGAGGTCTGCCAAACCTGCTATTTCTTAATCTTTAGATGTTTGTTAAAGCTGGTTGTGTAAATCCAAGGAGACTGGGGACAGGCTGAGTTATTGGAGGCAGTGCCTTCAATACAAATACTGTTGCTTCCTTTGTTTCCTGGAAAGGGAGCAGTCTATCTCTGAATCTGTGTGTACGGATCCTGCACACAGGAGGCTTTCAAGAACTGAAGGACTCTGTCATATTGTAACAAAACTGTTCCATCTTAACAAGGGTAAAATAATAATTGGCTCAGATAGCAGTGTGTATGCATATTTATAGGCCACTTTTTGGCCTTGTAGAATACTGTAAAAGCTGTGCTTCATTTTCTGTGCAATCATGTGTAAATATGTTTCTGAAAAAGGATTGGATGCAACCTGATTATTTTTTAACATCGCCATAGCTGATACTTCAAATTTGTCTGAGTTGTATTTATTTACTTTTAATTGACCAGACATCAGATTTTTTTTCAAGAAAAATACGGTTGTTTTAAATGCAGATTTGCATTTCTAAAATGAGTGGGAAGTGGGTAGCAAGATAATGTGGTTATGTCTCTATTGATCCTTAGCAGAATTCTTAAAATATTTCTTTCCTACTGCCTAGGATATAGTAGGTAAGATGCTATAGGAAAGCATCACGACTTTGTTTGCTGATGCTCTTTATGCAACATCATGTGTTCAGCATAATAGACTGGACAATTTTGAACAATGATTCAGTTTTAAGCACTGTGTTGCTGGATATATGTGGGATGTAAAATCAATAAATACAATGGTTAGAAGTGATGCTTTGTGAATCACAGAGCTTTACTGTGGGTTTCTTTTTTACCTTGGTAAGGACATGTTTTCGGTGCCAGTTGCAGGTTGCATTCATGTGTAAATCAAGTGTTGCTGTATGAGTGATTAGCAAATTTCCCTGTGAGCAAGACCTTTTCTGTCTAATCCTTTTCAATCCACAGTGAGCCTAGGATCTTGCTAGCTCATAGACTGGTGTCACTGTCCTAACAAGGAAACTGAAGGTCATGGGGGGAGGTGAGATAATCCAAGGCTTGGAATGATAATCCAAGACTGGAATGACTTCACCTGGCTGGAGAACTAGTGAGGTCTTTCAGCCCAAGCTGAGCAAGACCTTTCCCATGGAAAGGCAATGCTGAATTTAAGATATTTGGGATAAGTAGTGACCTTCCTTCTTGATCTATGGTGGTGGAAAAAAAACCTGCTTGATTTTGAGGAATTGTGGTAGGAAATTGGGCAAGAAATGGGATCTTTCCTTGTCTGAAGTCCTTGTGTCCTGTTGAGTCTTCCTTTGTATCTACTCTTCACCTTCATTATCCGTGGGTTCTTGGAAGTGGTGCTAGTTTTTGGCAAAGTTTCCTTTTATCTCTGTTTGGTAAGTTATTTGTGGTTCTTTGTTCTACAGAGGCTGCACTCAGAGCTGTGAATATTCAGAATAGCTGCATAGTTCTCCAAACCCTACTCAAAACTAAGGCGGATTAATATTGCTTGTGGGTGAAGGGAGTGTAGAGTATTTCAACCATCAATTTAAATTTAAATTGATTTGACTAGAACTGTTGACTGTGTTGTTCAGCTGATGTGTTTGATACAGGTTTGTGGACACTCACAGGCAGCCCTGGATTGCTCAGATTGCACCCACAGGCAGAATTCTTCAAAAGCTGATGTTGTGACCAAAAGCAGTGGGTTCCTGTCTGCTGCAGACAAGAGTTAGTGCAGGACATCAGTGGAAATTTGGTTGCACCTCTGCTTGTGATGGTCCTGTAAGACAGACTTCTCTGGTATCTATACTACACCACTGTGGCATTTCCTCTTCAAGTCTAACTGGGTTCTGAGTTCGTGTCAAGCATCTGGAGTAGCTAAACTGCACTATGCTCTTAATTGCTTAAAGTGTATTTTTAAATGAATTCTAAGATGCTTTGGGAAGGTATGATCCTATCTGTTAACAAGATTATATTCAGTGTTGCTCTCTGTGTCAGTGCAGCTAATCAAAACCCATGTATCTGTGCCAAATGGAATTAGACTTAGAGAGAGAGCATTTAAATGATAAGAGCATACCTCTCCCTTGTGCCTGGCTGAAGTGAGTTTGTATAGCTTGCATCAAAAAAAAGTGCTTTACTGGGCTATTGTGTTCCAGCAACTGTGCTTAAAGTGCTTGCAAAGAGGCCAGACAAAGAGGCAGCATGCTGAGGAGGAACCCAGTGTAAATAACATGAAGAAACAGTCTGATTTATATCAAAGCACACTACTAGGAGCATAAAGGGTTAATCACTATTGAACTAGTGGTGGGTCTGAGCACGCTTGCTTCTGGCATAGCTTATGTTTGAAGATGCAAGAGACAGAAGGGATTTGTAAGGTTTGTGAAGCCATGCTCCTGTTAAGCATTTAACTCTACAATGAGAGTTTTTAGTGACTGAATCTCTCTTCAGTGTCAGGGAAGCTTCTATACTTTTATTTGCATAGGACTGGAGCCTGATGCTTTCTCATTTCTTTAAACATCTGTGATTTGGCATATTTCTTCACAACATACTTATTAGAGTAATTTTCTATGGGGACTTTGGGTTGATAATGAAAAAAAAAAAACCCTTAACACTAGATATTTTCTGTTTTTGATACACTACATGTGAGAATTTTCAGGTAATGCATCTTGTTTTTGGATTGGATTGGTGACAGTGCGCAGCCCTTCTGTGGAAACTTTAGGACTGAATATGCATATAGAGTGTGACATATAGGTAGATAGGAAGGTACATATATAGATACACAGATAGGAAGAAGTTGTGCTGCATTCAGGAGGAAGAAATGGAATTGCTTAATAGAACATCTTTGTTCATATTTTTAAGATTGAATACTTGACCAGTATTTTCCAGTTTCTGTGGCAAGTAGAAATACTACCTGTGGAACATTTGAGGGGGGTTGGGAGTGAAGTAGTTTGGACAGTGAAACCTTAGTGGGTTTTGGAAAAAAAGTGAAGCTGATCAGATGAGTTCAGTTCTCATTTCAATTTAATTTTTATTGGAAAAAGATGCTTCATGTTGCAACACATCTCAGCATCCCAGAACAGCTTATTTTCCTTATCCTGGTTTATCATGTGATTGTATTCTCTTAGCTTCATTCACCTTGTACCATGAATTTTCTCTCTGAAACACATTTTCTTTCTGACTGCCTCGCTCCTCATTATGTACTCGGCTCAAATTGTGCTCCTGAACACTGATGCAAGGTCTTATTTTGAATCAGTTGTCATGTCCTTAATTTTCATAAGGACATGTGGGCTGATGTACTTGATGTGACTATTTGATGATATAATTATAAAGGAGAGAATTCATTCTAGCTTTAGAATAAATACATGATGGTAGATAGGTGGATTTAATGCTACTGAGGTTTTAAAAAATATTAGTATAATCCTTTGTGAGTAGGTGAGCTGTTAGAAGCCCATAGTACAATATGGGAATAATTTTCTTCAGAGGAATGTATCTGATTTTATTCACACAGAAAATTAATAGCTTGAAAATACAGAAAAAAATGTTTGAGAACAAATTGATTCCTGTATAACTGGAGGAGACTTTCACTCAAATTCCATCCCCGTTTCTACAGGATCTCTAACTCTACGTATAGAAATCTATGGTAAGGATATTTTGGTATTCTGTTCTATGTGGTTTTTAAACCATTCTCCTCTAATAATACTCTCTGTTCCTTTTTGGAACAGGTTCGTTCACAGGTATGAGGGGAGCAAGTAGGGTTTTGTAAAAGCTGTTCTCTCCTAAATTTTAGAGTGCTTCTGTAGAAATCATACCTATAACATATGCAGGCAGATTTTTTAATCAAATGTATGGAAAAATAGATTGGAAGAAGTAAATATTGTAGAACAGTATGTTTATCATAGGTTGGGGTTTGCTGTGTGTTTTCTGTCTTTCAAAGTGCCTTTGTTAAGAAGATGGTATTTAATGTTGGGGGAGGGAGGCTTTTAAATAAGTTAACTATCCATGCATTGTGAATATTAACAGCAGAGACTAGTGGTGAGATGGGCACTGATTAAAAATCCCTCTCTAAGCAGCCTGGATATGCTGTAAGGCTAACTTAACCCCCCTTGTACTTTAAATACAGGGCACTCAAATACACTTGTTTTCACTGTTTTAATTTTTCACTGTTTAAATTTTTTTTTAGTTTAAAAACCTGCTCTTTGTTATCTCAGTGCTCTTGAGGTCACTAACATTTCTTTTCAAAGGGTGTTGAGAGAAGGGTATGGCTGCAGTCTGAGTGCAGTAATAAGACAGTGGGCAGAGCATGAGATAGCCAAATACTCAGGATGTAACATGAATGTGTGTCTGAAACTTCCTGCAGGGATACAGCTATTGTATTCCCTGTGACTTGCTGTAAAGCAAATTTGACTGATAAAAAAGGGGAACCAGCCAAACGCTGGTTATCCTGCTGTGTTTGCATGCCGTGCAACATCAGCGTATGTTCATATGGCTAGTAAGTATGAAGTAAATACCAATAGAGCGGTAATTTTGGATGGGCAAAAGTGAGTACTCAGCAGAAGCAGCCTAATTTAAATTATTTAAAATATCTCTGGTAGAATTTCAAATGTCTTCTAGATAGTTGCTTTAATGTTGTCCTGTGGACAGCAGTGTCTAATCTTATCATCTGATAAGGTGCCCAATCTGAACTTTCACAGTGTTCAGGTTTCCAGGATGTCTTTCAAATAAGTATTAACAAGTTTGAATAGGTCTTGCTATTAGTTATTTATTTGAATTTGATGTAATCTTCTTACTGAATGATTGTAGCATCTTTTTGACTGAATTAACCACTTTGTAGGATTTGAATATGTAACATGTTATGCATCTTCAGAAGCAGCTTTGTGTTCCAAGGAAGTAGGATCTGATGTTTTCTGTTGGTTTCCTTGGACTTGAGTCTCGGCCTGTCAGGATGGGAAGGCAGTTCTGTTGAGGGCAGAAAGCCTCCTCATCTGCTGCAAATGCTTTTGCTTGAAATGAGGTCTGAATGGGGGCTATAAACCCATGTTTATGGGTACATGTTGCTGTCTAGAGGGTAGCATGGGAAGGGAGCTTGCAAGCCTGGGTATTTCCTGCAGTCCATTTCTGTCATATTTCCCAGGTGTTCAGAGCTGTTATGCCAAGGCTGTTGATGAGTGTGTGCTTGTCTGCTCATCTTGGTTTACTGCAATATCAGTTATAATGTACAGACTCCTGTCAAGTACACATTTTATATGCTCTTAGGCTATTTTGGGCCATTGGAAGGAAAAAATGAATCTTTGGATAGCTTCCAGAGATGCTTTGTTGATAAATGTGTAATTGTTTCACAATTTGTTTCACAAACAAGAGTTGGCCATCAATATGAAAACACTAAATCTTGTGCTTCTATGTTGTTTCTTCGTAGTGTTAGACCTTAAAAATGTCTTCTGGGGTGAAAGAGTCACTTAGCAACAAGAGAGTATGTTTGTGAGAGAATGCTGGCAGGACATTGCTATTAATACTATTAATACATTAATATTAATAATGAGCTAATGGGGGGCTAATATTTAAACTGTCTTAGCTCTCAAACATCATACTTTTCTGAAGCTGGGATAGCATCTTAACTATGAGTTGAAGACCTAATGATACTGTACTGTAGCGCTGTCTTACAGTTTCTTCTGAGGCCCTGAAAGCTGTGGAAATGGAACAGAGCTTAATTGGACATAATGGCTCTAAATCAGACTGCATGTTGTGGAATGCACAAGCCTATTCATTGTGGGAGTGACTTGAACAATCATGAGGTTTGAATACCTGGTTAAACGGGAAAAAAGATGAGGGAATGGAAGATGCAAAATTCTGTTATGTTAGCTTAAGTGCTAATGTGTAGGAGGCAGCTTATTGATTTTTTTTTCTCCCTTCTGTGGTTTAAAAGTTTGCTGAACCTTAGTTCAAGTAAGAAGGAATTTAAAATGTAGTTGGTTACTTTGAAGTGTGAACCTGTTTCAAGAAGGAGCATACATTTTTGCCAGTAACTCACTTAAAGCCTTGATGGGATCACGTCATCTTCAGATGCTTGGACTAATTTGGAGTCTAGAACTAAACAATCTCTGGGATCCATCAGTCAGTAAACAGTTTAAGTATTTGCTTTTAGGTTTATATGAAAGACTCTCAAAATGGTGTTTTTTTAGAAGTTAGCTGTTGTCAGTTGCTTCCTTTTTAAAAAAGTAATTTGTATTTAGTTTTTAAATTCACCTTGTGAAGTATTTTAGAAGTTGTAAATACAAATATTTGTGCTGTGCCTGTGTTTGTGAAAGATTAATAGTAACAATTGTTAAGTAAATATTCTTTGTGACCCCAAAATCACTCAGTTCAGGAAATAGCTAAAGGCATGGGCTGTGAGTTAATGAAATGCTTCAGTGTCTGCTGTGAGCATGAATGAGTCTTAATACACTGAAGAAATCAGTTGCATTTCTTGATGCTTTAGGAGTATATGTACGCTTCCAATGAGCTGCAGATTTGATTAAAGAAACCTTTAAAATAAAGCCCAGAACAATAACTAACCTGAAATATTAAATGCATAGGGAACTAAACATGGGATTCAAAATCTTTTTACGGAAGACAATCCATTGCTGTGGGATTAACTGTAAGCAAAAATGGGCTTTGCTGTGCAATTTCATCTGGTGTTTCTGGTGACCTTGACTCATTCCTTTCAGTGGATAAAAAGGATGAAAGAGTCAGGTATGCAGGTGATGTGTAGATTTTCTGGCTGACTGGTCTCAGTACATGAACTGTAAAAGTATAAGACCTAGACGTGCTTGGTTTCCTAAAAAATTGTAGTGAGAATTAGGGTTTAAATGTTACAGAAAAAAATTTAAGTGGTTTCGTAAAGTGATGACACCATGCCACTGCAGCACTTATGGGAGAAGGATGGTTGTAAAACTTTTTCTGCTTTGTATACCCTGTTTTTTTTTACTTTCTTGGTATTTGCTTACATGCATTTTGTCTTGTTTTTGCGGATTTAATCAAATGTTGAGACATTAGATGTATTGTCAAGACGGGGCAGCTAAAATGTCTTGTGGATATGATGACAGGAGCCCAGTCTGAAGAATGAGGATCTGTATTTCCACTTGAATTCAAAGTCAGTATGAATGAATGCACCTTTTATAAACAGGATAATTTAATTTTTTTCCTCGCTGGCATTGATAAATCTGTTTGTTATTATTTCTCTGGACTGGGCAGTGGTTTACAGTTTGTTGATAGTGCAGTGCCATCTAGTGACTGCTGGCATGGATGTGGGGAGAGTCAAAGAAAAGCGTTTGGAGAGGCTATCTCTGTCCAGAGTAGGTTTCCAGATCAGGTGGTTCACAGCTGCAGAGATGGTGCTTCATGGAAGGTTGAGTAGGTGGAACTATGATCTCTTGTATCTTGAGAGGGGACCTGTGTGAAAAATGCTCTTTGTGTGAGAGTGGTTGGAGGTGGTATGAACTGTTCAAGAGGAGGATGGTTTTCTTATACAGCCAGATACAAATCTGGCACTTGCAAAATTTTTCTTTTCAGTTAACAAATTAGTTAGATCTTTGGGATATTTTTTTTTTCCAAATGCTGTCGTAATCTTTAGCTGAAGGTAACTTAGATTTTTCTTTCAATGAAGATAAGCATTTAAACAGTATGGGTGTGTATGTTTTTCTGTTTCTTTGCAGCTTGATCACATATTATCACCTCCACCTATGCCTTTCCGAAAATCCAGCAGTCCTGAAGTGTCTTCTGGCCTTGGAAAGTCTCCTAAATTTAAGAGGCAGTTGAGTGAAGATGGGAGACAGCTTAGAAGAGGAAGCCTTGGAGGAGCTCTGACTGGTGAGTTTGGGGCAGGTGTAGTGTCACCTGGATTAGCACTTGTGGAGATGATGGCACCTTGACCCTTGGTGTTTGCCTTGTGGCTGAACTCTTTGGGGGAGGAGTGAGCTCCACCTGGAGTTTCCTTAAGTCTCTTGCAGTGGGTTCCCTGACTGTTAGTGAGATGAGTCATGTTTGAGGTTCTGCCTCTAGGGGCTGCTGAGAGGTGGCCAAGCCTGAAAATCACCCCTTCCTTGAGATTTGCATGACTGTGGCATTTATCTTGCTGACTCGTGAGCATCCATCCATGGGATCACCCGCATCTTGTTTCCTCAAGGAGTTGAAATGCATGGATATTGCCTTTAGAGTTGATTTCATTAAAGAAAAGGCAATTTGGCATAATTTATTTGGTGGAATACTCACAGGGGAGGAACAGCATTACCATCTAGCCACAAGCTGTGGACTGCAGCTTCCCCTCTGTGGAGCCATACAGAGGTAGCAGGGTGCTTTAGGAGGGCTCAGGCCCTGCCTACCCTGGTAGCATCTTCTGGATACTAGGTGCTGGTATTGTGACTGTGCTGGTACCTCTGAAGCAGTGATGGTCTCTGAAGAGTGATTGGTTTTGTTTATGGAGTAAACTGAATATAAAAAAAAGAGGAACTTTGTGTATTTCAAGAAAAATAATTTTTAAATTTACTAGAATTTTAATTAAATATGTTCCTAAAGTGCATAATGACTAATAGTTAAAGGAATTTGTTGTACTTGGTGAGAGGGATAATAGATTGCAGTAAATTTACTGGAAGATAGAAATTCACAGAACATAACTTGCTGACGTGGAAGGGACCCACAAGGATCATAAAGTCCAACTCCTGGCCCTGCACAGCACCAATCCCCAGGAGTCACACCCTGTGCCTGGGAGCATTGCCCAGACACATCTTGAACTGTGTCAAGATTGGTGCTGTGACCGCTTCCCTGGAAGCTGTTCCAGTGCCCAGCCATCCTCTGGGTGAAGAACCTTTTCCTAATACCCAACCTAAACCTCCCCTGACAACTTCAGGCCATTTCCATGGGTCCTGTCACTGCTCACCACAGATGAGATCACTGCCTGCCCCTCCTCTTCCCCTCACCAGGAGGTTGTTTTATCTGAGTGATGTCAATTGATATTAAAATCAAGTACAAGAAATTTAGGTTAGAGGAAGTTGAAATGGTGTTTACTTGAGATAGGACTGTCCTCTGTCTCTAAATTCTGTTAATTGTTCAGAGTTGTTTTCACTTGGGGATGAAAAATGGTTCCACAGTGGATGGAGCTGACTCTTCTCCAGTAAGTGTCCAAAAAAGTGCTTTTAGAGTATTTACTTTTCTCACTTTTCTCCTACCTCTTTGCCTAACTTTTCCCTGGAAGAAGCTCCAAGAAGTTATAGCAATACCTGTCTTTGTATTCACCATCTTAAAATCACCTACATAGCTTCTGGTAAATGACAAATAATTTTGTTCTGAGGAACCTTAAGGAATCTAAAGAACATAAAAAATTAAACTGTCTCACACTTTATATGAAGGAACAAGATGTGGTACTGCAGGAATTTCTTATATCATCACATAATTGTTGCTCTGATTTTTAGTGTCACTAGGGTAACATCTGTCATTTCCCTTGCAACTTCATTTTTATCATGAGTTGTTATGAAGCTTTCAGAAACAGTACAAGAGTATTTGTGATCCATACGGGCTTTCATGAAAAGTAAGTGACCTGCAGCAGACAACTGTCAATTTTGGTAGCCATTTCAGTAAACTCTCTGGCAACTCAGGAGCATTTTAGCTCTGAAGGCTTGAAGTGTAAACCAAACTACTTTTTTATTGAGACTAAAAACTGCCAGCAGAGTAATTTTTTAAGCAGGAGCTGGTGTGGTTTTTAAATTTTGTTTTTGTTGAACTTAAAAGCTGTGCAGATAAAAAGAAAGAAGACAGTCTAATCAAAAGCAAACATGGCAATTGTACTCTGCTCCTATAGTCTCTAGTCTTTATCTCTGTGCTTGAATTATTGCTTGAGGCCTTCAGAAAGGGAAATAGATATGCTTTTTTGTCTGCATGCAATATGTTGTGCAGGGTTTCATGTCAGGATTTGGGAATATAGTGTGCAATGATGTTAAACTGCTTTATTACCAATGCACTTTAAATGAACCTGAATACCCTAGGGTGTTGGTGTCTTAAAATAATTTAAATATCTTAACAGCTTTCATGATACTGATTAAATTAATCAAACTCATTCTGATGACAGAAAGTTCTTTATATTCTTTAGGGATTTCTAAAAAACTGTTTTAAAGAAACCACTGCAGATAGAGAACTAATTCCTAGAGTTGTTTCAAATGTTCAGTAATCTGAAGTTAATAATTTCAGTGCAACTCCTAAAATACAGTAGGTGGGAGTCAGTGAAGCGAGAGACGAGACTCCTAGCGTGCAAATTTGCAGAGTATTCTTATGCTGATGCATGTTGCTCACTCCAAATGTTAGAAAGGTGAATTGCACTTTGTACTTTACTTTCCCTTTCCTTTGGCTGTTAAAAACACAGTATTATTGAACTGTAGAGCATAAGCAGTATTAACAATGAAAACAAACAAAACAAAATTTATTTGTTTATATAAAACAGAACAGTTCAGTTCCAATAGGGCTGAATATTAATAGAGGTAAATAGATAGGGGTTTTATCTCCAGGAATAGATCCCAAATAAATTACTTTATTGAGCTTCGCAGGGGGGGAATAATATTATGCAGGACATAGGAGAAGAAATAAAATCTATATTTGTTGCAGTATATTGAATGAGACTTGCAAAACCTGAAAGATAACAGTTACTGAGAAGCTACTATACTGAATTGGCTAAGATAAATTACAAAACTCTTTATATATGAATACAAGAAAAATTGAGAATGATGTACTGGGTCTTCAGTATCTCATAATGTACTGGTCATGATGATCAGAGAGCAGAGGACTGGAAACCAGCACAGATGGGATACAAACTGGAATTATTTTTGACACAGCTTCAGCGAAACTAGAGCCAATTTTTTTCCCCTGAGTTACACAGTTTTAAGCAACCCAGGAAGCACATATTTTCAGTGAAAAGCAAAGAATGCTTTTCAAAGTAGAAGAAAAATGAAATCAATGTTTTTGAGAATAAATCTACTATTGCATTCTGTTGAAAATTGCTATGCAGCCATTGATTAAGGTTTGTCCAATAAAAGAAATGAATAGTGGTTCTGGGAGACACCATGCTGCTACAGTCAGTATATTTATTGCAACAGTATTGCTTTCCTTAATCTTCATTGCCCAGGAAGAAGACTTCTGGAAAAACAAAGACTATGTTTGGAATGAAAATAGCATGTGACCTGCTATTAGTCTAGCAAATCTCTCTTAATAGTTCTTGTGAAGTGCTAACAGTGCTGTTTAATAGAAAGACAGGATGAAAGATAATAGTTCATAACTCCGGTTAACATAGCATAACTTGCTAAACATAAGCATTTATGGGATAAAACAATCTCAGAGTTAAAGAACTTGAATGTAATTGATGACTAATTCGTCTTTTAATTTGAAAGGTCATGTTTCCAACGGGTTATAAAGTTTTGGCTAACATGGTGACTTTACACTATAATCAGTATTTGCCTTTTTCTCTTCTGCTGTGTCCTGACTTCTCTCTTGCTCCAGATTCCCCCTTTCCTGGATGAACATGCTTGTAACAGTGCTTGCCAGACTCTCTGTCTGGGAAGTAAACTGAATCTTTTGACGTTGTGCTTGTGCCATAGGAAGTCTAAAACACAATCCTTGCAGGATGCCCCTGTCACAAAGCTGAGCTGTAGCTGCTTATTTCATAGCCCTAGATCAGGTAGAGAGGGAAAAGAGGGTTAGTTCAGAGGGATACTGGTGCCCTCTGGGTGCAGGGGCAGGGGAGGTGTGCTAGACAGAATTGAGAGGCAAGTATAGCTAGATGAGATCAGCTGTGTTGTTCTTGGGACTATGGACATCTGTTTAATGCACATGTATTTAAATGCCTCTTGCTGTAGCCTTAGATTGCCTTCTTAAGGATTTCTACTGGTACACAGACTGGGACTTTAAAACTTGTTTTAAATCAGGAGAAAAGATGTTTAATTAAAAAGCTGCTATTCTGTGGTGGCTGGTTTTCTTGATCTCCACAAACTTCAAAGGGCTGTCTATAGTCAGAGGGTTTTTGGCTTAAATTGTCTACAGATTTTAGTTAGCTGTGTTCAGAAATCCTTAAATAGAATCCATAGCAGAAGGTAATGTGAAAGGATGAGAAATTAAATGAGCTTTTACCATGGAGAGGGTTAACCTAGCAAATCACTTGGACAAGCAAAACAAATTGCCCTTACTTTCATGTCCTGCTGCTGCTCCTCGCTTTGCCCCGAGATGGGAAGTGCAGCCCTGTTCTGTCTTCTCAGCTGCTGTGCAGCATTTGGAGATTGCTATCTCCCTTTCTACTCCTGAAAGATGTGAGAACATATTTCTGGGAAGAGATCATATTTTGCAGTGCTGCAGCTAACTCAGTTGTTTCTATACTATACTGATAAGCTCTGCCACTATATGTAAAGAAAAAATACACTTTAGCTACCTATAGTTTGAACTTCTTATCTTGCCTATTGTTATTTCATCAATAACTACTTGGAAAAGACTTCCTGGTGGGCTAATTTTGTCTGTGGTAGGGCTGTTATCTGCTAGGCTTATATTGATTTTGCAGAAGTACAGGTAACATAATACATACTAATTTTATTTTACAGAATCTTTAATCCAAGGATCCTAAAGCACTCTACATTAGTAAAATTGCTTCAAGTTCTTCTGATCACATATTTATTGTATACAGATCATGAAGAGCTAAAACCAAAAAAACTTGTGATTTATATATTTTTTCTTTAATGTTCTTGCTTTGATCAGCTTTCCAACTCTTGAGTCATCAGTTATCCAAATATGCTCAGCAATTGTAGTTATTCCCCGTATAATTAATCAGTGGTTGATTTGAAATTAATTTGGGAATTCTCAGTCTGTTTTTTGCTTCAGAGATTCATCATTCTGCTAACACTAATTAGCAGAAAGATCAACAGCTTTATGGACCATGAAAAACAAGCTGTTCTCTTATCCATGGGTTTGCATGTGCTGGCAGGACTTGGAAGAGGAGGTTTTCCCTGTTCATACAGTGGAGCAATTGGCAGTAGCAGAATTTCCACAAACATTGGGCTGTATAAATTATCTCTAAGATTGTTGAAAATGGAGATTATCTCATTAAGTCTTACAGTGTCAACTATTTGGTACAACTTGGTAAATGGGGAAGATTGAACTTGTACAATCATGTGACTTGTACCTTGAAACCTCTTCAGGGATGGGACATTCCCATAATACGCAACTGCTTGTCAAGTGATGATGTGATTAGTTTAATGGCAGCATTTAAAAAAATTAAATTTATTAATGATGGCCTCTTGGTGTGGGTAAGAGGAAGTGTTCTCTATTTCCTGTGTACATAATCAGAATTTCTTCCTGTTATGGCAAAAATTATACATATTTACAGCAATACATGAATATAATGCATGATTGCGCCACTCCATAAAATGCCCTATGATTTTACAGCTGTCTCTGGGGATACAGCTTGGTGGACTCTGTTGGCCTGTCCCCAGCCCCAGAAGCTGGGATGTTGTAGGATGTGGGGTAAGAATGACTGCCAATGCCAAAGCTCTATCAGATCTGCCTTTTAATAAAAAATTTTAGTTCCTGCATTTTCTTCCCTTCTCATATCAGAGCAGAAGTATATCAAAATGGCTTTCATCATGATGCATGTCAGGACTGGATGCACCAGGTTAGAAAGCCTTTTCAGCTGCAGCTGCCTGAGGGCTCTCCCCAGCAGCAGAGTCACAGCCCAGCAGGGGTGCTAACACCACTGGGCTCTAGGCTACCAAGGTAGGGAGGGTCAGCAGCCATGTGTGCATGATCACAGACACAATATGCTTCATTCATTCTCTGCCTGCCCAAGAGCATATCTGGCAGTCTTTTCATTTGCCTTCCTCAAAGGTTTCCTTAAAGCAGCATGTCATGTGTTAAACTTATTCCAGAATTAGTAGAAAGAGATAGAAGTGATCTATTCTATATTTACATGGCTGAGGAAATGCAGTGTGGAGGGTTTTGTTGTTTGTTTTTTTTTAATGCATTCAGTACAAAGCTGTCTTCTCCAGATGAAGTAAATATATTCTGCTATGAAATATGCATTTTTAGATGGTTCTCGATGCGCGGATGTTTGAGATGACATTAGGTTATATTTGTCATTGTCAGTTACCTTCATCATTTAAAGCTTCAATCAGCCTGCATAGTGGAGTTGATTTTTACTTCCCTGTGCGCCTAGCAAGATAATTTCCATATTCTTTGACATGTCTGGAGTCTGCACCATGTAATAGTCTGAGATGAGAACAGAAGATATTGTATTCCTGTCTCATTATTTTGCCTTTAACTCCTCGATTGCTGCTTAATCGTGCTTGTATCATCAGAACATGAGAAGTTGATTGTTGTTGAGATCAAAGCAAACTGTAGCAGTAGAGTGCCTAATTAGCAGATGTGTTTGCAAGCTGCCAGTTTTGAAGGAGGGAGAAATAGAGTTTAGCCCTCTTTGGGACACTTAAAAAAGCAGCTTGAACATTGTTGAGAGTCATTTGTCATGGTGTAAAAATAAAAAGTGGAGAAAATTAATATTCATGTTAAATTTCTGAAGTTTGAGTTGTAGCTCCTTAAGAAGTGCCCTAAGAGATGTTGAATTAGCTGGCTCAAGTATGCTTAGCAGTGTAACTGTAGAAGCACAGATGAAAAAACTTGGCTGGACTTAGCTATATGCTTGTATTTAATCAGCTGATTAACTAAATTGGAGGTCTTTGAGGCTGCAGTCCTATTGTTGCTAGTACCTGAGTTCATTAGTGCAAAACTGACTGCAGCATATTTATAATTAAACTATAATTGCACATCAAGAACACAGGATTTATACTCCTAGAGGCTTAAGTCATCCTGTTTTTTTCCCTGTGGTCTTTCTCTAGTGAATTTGCAAAGCAAATGATTTGACCACATACTTGCTTTCTCCAAGTTGGTTGCTTTAGCATAAATTGAATGTACAGATAGAAATATTTGAGAACAGAGAAAAAACACTTCCTGTACTTAATCCTTAGAATGAAGGTTGACATCTTGAGTGGAAAAATTTATGGATGTTTTCCAGTGAAACAGGAGCAGAATTTTCAATTGGGAGACTTAACCATTTGAAAAATTACTATAAGCATGTAGTGATTTAATTGTGGGGCATAACAACATATATGTGAGACAAAAGAAGGGGTCACAGTGGGTTCTGTAGAGAAAATAGCGTGTTAACACATTGTTTCATGTTTGTCTTCTTGTCAGTTACGTGTTGCTGGGCATATTCTTCATAGTTTGGTGGGAGATGTTTGTTTCTTGCTATAAATTCTGCCAGCATAACCCCAAATGTTGAGCTGCTGGAGAGCTGTGAGCCAAGAGTATTGGCCATTGATTGAAGCAGTTGTTCACAAGTTTGAACTGAGCGCTAATGAATTTTTGAGGTCCTTTGTGTTCTAGGCATAGTTTTGTTGTAAGTCTGCCAGTCTCTCTGACCTCTTGGTGTGCAGGATTCTTGTTTTTGCAATGTGAACTCTTTGAAACTCTGTATGTTTTAAGGAACTCTGTCTCATTATCACTTGCGTGTAGTCTAGTATTCTTTTTGTAGCATTATGTGTGCAGTGTGAATCTTGAATATCTGTTTTTCCTAATGTTACCAGAGTTACAGAACTGGACCTTGAGATTTTTCTAGACCAGGTGTAAGCTGTAAAAAAGGATGAAAGGGATGCAGTAAAACCTGTATATTATGTTTGTGTTATAGAGTGGACTGGCAGTTTGTAAGTATTGGAACTGCGTGTTAGAATTATGGGAGAAGGACCTATTTGTTGTTAAGATAAAGAAAAGGAAGCAGTAGAGTGTTCTATCTCTGAGCTCACTGATAAATATTGTCAACTAATTATTTTGCTGAGTTGTATTTCAGTAGAGTTGTGAGGTAAGGAAGTAGTATCACAACTGCAATTGATAGGGTGTTTTTATCATGTAATTATTGTTGTCACTGGTTGGCTAACAGTGCTATTAAGTAAGGTATTTTTGGTATGTAAAACTTAAAAAACCCAACCAACCAAACCAAAAACCTCAAACCAATCCTTATCCTCCAAATCTTATTAAAGGTTAGGGAAATTTGCTGGTGATCTCAAATAGATTTTAAATATTATATTGCTGTCACAGTACTTCAGGAATAGATTACAGATAGCCAATATAACTTCACCAAGTATCTGTTAGCAAAGGAACTCTGAGGAATTTCCTTATCAGCAAAATTTTGTACTGTCTTTTAAATGACTTGCAGTGAGAGAATTTTGTTCCAAGCAAGAAACATTATTCCTGGGCTGCGATGACTTATTCCTGGTAATTGATTTATCAACAGGCTTGATTCTGCATGCCTTGTAGTTAATGGAGGCTTCATTTTCTTTTTATATATATGTATTTTTGGATGCAGATCTAAACCTCCATCCTACTAGTTTGTGGTCCAAGACTGGATGTGTCCTTTTCCAGTTACAATTCTGCCAGTATTGGTGAAATTTTAAGGCAGGTCTACTGTGGTTTTTTTTGTTTTTTTTTAAGTTCATAATCTAACCCCAAATTTTTGCCTTCGGTGGGCCACATTTATTTCATGCCAGCTAGAATCATAGAACCATAGTATATCCTGAGTTGGAAGGCAGCCACAAGGATCAGTGAGTCCAGCTCCTGGCTGTGCTCAGGATGACCCAAAGAATCAAACCTTGTGCCTGAGAGTGCCACTGCTTCATCTAATTTTAGAAAGTGAAACAAGTATAGAACGTTTTAGGAGATTCATAGTACATCAAAAAGTGAAAGAACTATAGTGAGCATAATAGGATTTTTTATATGGGCATCTTCTACAGTAAAGAAGAAAATTGTAATCGAGTGAATTGTAATTATAGGCTTATCTGAATAATGTTATGTTTAGGGGATTAATTGGCTGAAAGGAAAATTTCACCTTCTGCATCAGAATGGGAAAGTGGCATTGTTTATTAACTTCAACCATGTGTAGCTTAAAAATATGCAAAACATGCTCCCTAAAGTTCTGGGCAACGAATAAAACATTATTAATATTTGTTTTTTTGTTTTTTGGTTTTTTGTTTGTTTGTTTGTTTGTTTGGTTTTTTTTTTTTTTTGGTGCATGTTGATGGTCATTTGAATTTTAAGTAAAACTTGCTGATGCAGCTACAATAGAAGAAGGCAAAATATTGAAAAGTTTCCTAGTGATGACTTCAAATCAATCCAGTTTTTACTTTCTGATTAACAGCTACTGGGAGTGATGGGCTTTAATTCCATCCCTCCTCCCTGCCCCCACATGTGAAAATAGACCCTAAAATTTGCAGTGTCCCCATCATTCCAGCTGGGATGTCTGTTCAGTTTGAGGCAGAAAAGCTAAGTGCCCTAACTTGAACGTAGTGAATACTGAGGTGGGAGGCTCTGCCTTTCACCTGGCAGGTGTCTGAACCTGGAGTGAAGCTTCACTTATTTGTGGTGGCACGTTGCTTCCAGCTTTGGTCTTCACTTCCTGCTGCTCAGGCAGTTTGTGAGTTGCAGTGGTGTTACCAAAAATTTGGTAAAATGAAAAAGTTCTTAACACCACTCTAGCTTTAAGAAGCATGCATTGTTTATTTTGCCAGGTGCACAGGGGAATAGCTTTTCCCAAAGCCATGCATTCTGAGTACAAGGGAGTTCCTGTTTATATACTATATTTTACATACATACATATTGATTGATTGTGCCAGAATATGAAAATCATTTCCCTGGAATCACTAATATATTTTCTCTCCCCTTTATGCCTGTGTTCTTCTGTCCTGGGGGTCTCTCCGGTGGTCCCTGGTGGTTGCAGATCCCGATGTTCCAGTCGACTTGTCTGAGTTGGCAGGGCACAGGGGCTGGTGAGCTTGCGGTTCTCCTTCTTACACAGTGGGCATTGTGCAGTTCCATAGGCCAGAAGTTTTTGGAGAAGCAGCACTGTGTTAGCTCACCAGGTGAAGACAATTTTTCATCTGGTAACAGTGGCTGCTTGGGATATGCTGGGACTTACATTGCTGCTCCTGTGACGTGGTGGCAGGTGGTGGCTTCAGTCTTTCTTCTGTTCACATCAAGACCTGTCAATGAACCCAGCTCTTCTAGGTTTTTTTTTGTGTTTGGAATTATGCTAAAATTCCTTTTCAGAACATTTTTATGACTCAGAACACTCTGCAGTGGAGTCCAGTGTTCTACCGTGGCTTCTTGCTGTTGCTCTGAGGTAGCTCATGCTCCTAAGGCTCTCCCAAAAGACATGTGGAGTGAGCAACCCGCTTGAAACTGTGCTTGGCAAGTCTGACTTCTCCTGAGATAAGATCAGTTACATTTTTGAGTAAACCAGTGAGGGAGAAGCATCTAGCTTTCTGTATTTTTAAAAAATATTCTGTGCTATGTCATAAATACCTATAGTGGATTTAACAAGTGTCTTGGTTTGATTTGGGTTTGCCAATTTTAATATATTCAATTTCTTTTAGAGATAGGATTTAGGAGCAAAGACAAGGCAGGCTTAAAACTTGAAAGGGTATATAAAAGGAATTTATTAATAACACAGGAAAAAAAAAAATTCAGAATGAGATTTCCAGATCATTCCCTCCTCCCCTCTCCCCCACCTTCCCCATTTCTCAACAATAACATACAGAGAACACTTCAGTCAGTTTTCCACCTAAATAATAATTTCAGTTCACTCTAGGGAGAAAAGTTCCTTTTTTGGTTAAGGCATATGGGGTGTCTTCACTTTCACAATCTGCATCCGCCCAGGGGAAAAATTTGCAACTTGTGGGACTTCCTCCCATCTTCTCAGTCTTTCCAGAGCTGTGTTATGGGTTATGCCACACATGGGGTATTACTTTTAAGGGCAAGCTGTTCAAAGTCAAAATCCTATTCATCTCTTTTTCCATTAAATGTCTCTTTTCCAGCCTCTTAAACAGAGAGCGCCATTCCCTCGGGGCAAAGGATCTTTTTCCTCAAGCACTTTAACCCCCCCAAGTAGTTTTTTCACAGTTTAAAATAATTCCAGTGTAATCCAGTCCCCTCATAGCTCACAAAAAAACGGTTTTTCAGCTACTTATCAGCGGCATCTCT
>WBND01000229.1:825214-848292 GCA_013398595.1 Tychaedon coryphoeus | reverse complement strand
ATTTCTTGACCCTTGCCTTAAAGACATCCAGATGGCAAGAGGCTATTTTGAAGGCTGCTATTTCACAGCAGCTAACACAAGCACGTTGATGCTAGCTTCTGTTAAGTCTGTGGTACATTATAATCATATGCACAGCTTCACTTTGGACTAATTGTGTCTGTAGTTGCTGTCAGCCCAAATTCAGATTCTTCCATTTTAACAAAGTACATGCCTGTCTTCTGTTTGCAGTAGTGTAATAGAAAACTGCTCCTAATATTTTACTAAAAAATGTTTCTATCAAAAACTTTCAAGATGCTTCCTCTGTATTTTTGCATTTTGACTGGTTACAAATCAGACTTCCTAGCAGTGCAATCTACACTGTCCTAAGTACTTTTGTAAAGGTAAAATCTTACTTGGATTCCAAAACATTTTCTTAATCATATGCAATTGCCTAATTATCAGAGACAAAGTTATTTCTCAACTGTAACTGAAAATGGAAGATTTGTAGATATTGGATTTGAGCTCATTTAGTAATTCTCAGCTGTCCTATTATGATACACATTTGAGAGGGACAGAAGAAGGAGAGTAGTACTTCAGCAGTAGCAAACTCTTTTCTATTTAGAATAAAGCAAAACTTGCCTTTTGTGACTAATTTTTGTGGAAGTGTATGTGGTTTTAGTCTCCTTGTCCTTATACAGTAAGGAATTTTGTCCTTAGACAGTAGGTCATACAACAACTATGTTCATGCTGAATGCAATAGAAGTAAGAATTAACAACAATTCTGTTTGGGCCTTCAACAAATACTCATTACCAATTAATCTGGATATAGAAGAGGCACGTTCAAGGGGAAGATGCCACTGAACTGCAGTGATGTATTACCTATGTTCGCCAACGATGATGTAATATTATTAAATAATGCTAAATTATTGCCATTACATAGTCAAACCACTATTACATAGTCAAACCACTCTTCATCAAAATGTGTTTTGATAAACGTGCTGGACTAACAAGGATTGCATTCAGATATGGGAAGATAGGCTGTTGGCTCCAGTGTAGCTACTTCAAGCTGTCCTCGTAGTTGCAGGCACAGGAAAGGAAGTAAATATACCAGCAAAGCTTCTGCAGAGGAAGTGGAAGGGGAAGTCAACAATGACCATTTTGGAGTTGAGGAGGACAAAATTAGGGGACTTCTATCATGGGATGACTCAATACAAATAGCTTACGAAAGTAATAGAAACATTACTACCAGTGTGTCAGTGGTCTGGAAGCTGGCAGTGTTATATGCTGTATATGGGCCAGAATACTGAAGTAAGGTGGAAGTGATAAGGTGGAGTTGAAGCCTTCTTCTCAGTGAAACCCTTAAGTTCACTTAAAAAGGAAAGCAACTGCTTGGAGCATTAAACTTGAAGGCTGACATGAATGCAATAATTTATTTCAGCTCAGGTTTTTTTTGTAAAATACTGGCATTGAAATCACTTAATAAGGAGAAGTGTGGATATGTATAAATTCAGGGGTTATCGGAGAAAATGTAAAAACAGTAAAATGCATACAATTATGAATGAAACTAGCAAGAAAAGTGTAGGAGTGCTGTAATGTCAGGGGAAAGGGGGAGTGGACAGTATGAGGGAATTTTTTATTACTATTATTTTTTATTATTGGAGAAGTTGAGGGAGGGATGATGGTTAACTCACTTTGGGCAGGGACTGTTTTATTGTGTAATGGTTTAGTGCAGTAGTCTAGTGCTGCTCTCTGATAAGAGATTTATCTGTTACCATGTTTTTGTCTAAGACCTGACTCATGCTGCTTCAGAAAGCATATTTCTTATTTAAAAGCCTATGTACTGTGAGAAGAAAGACAGTCTGCTTGCCTTAATTCCAGTATTTTGTGAAAACTATGGTACCTTAAAGGCTCCTGTTGGGGGCAAAGATGGGAGGAGGGATCATTCCAGGGATCACACATGCTCACGATTTCACTGACAGTTTTGATGGTGTTTACTGCCTAATTCAGCTTTTCAACAGACAACCCCAACATTATTTTAAATATTTCTTGGTGTTAATAGTGCAGGAAAAATAACAAAATAGTAAGTGAGTTCTTAGAGTGGAGGTACTGACTATAATACTGAGTAAATCTACTCTGCTTTCTTGTCAGGCAGGCAAAATATTACAGTTCAAGGAAGGGCTTAGTACAAGATTCTGTTGTTGTGTAGGATTGCATCTCCTCTAGCCTCTAGTATCAAGATATCTTAGACTTTCTTTCAGATGTCTGAGCAAGATAAAAACATTACTGTAAAGGGCAAATAGTAAAGGTAGCTGTTAGAATCCCCTGCACATGATAAGGTACAGGCAGTATTAGTTCTCCAAATTTTGGATCTAATGCACATTTACAACAAAGAGTAAGTACAAGTATTAATAATAGCACTTATTTCTCATATATTTTTGTCCTCCTAGACAAAATGGTCTTGTTATTTAAACCTTTTTGGCTTGGGATCCAGACTTAAACAAAACAATGTTAATTTGTGTACTAAATGGAAATGATTGCCGTCTATCTTTTTTCTTGGGAAGCTCAGGTGGGATTCGTACAGATTGGAAATTAGTGCAGTCTGGGAGGGGCCTAGTGTCTGATAGTGGATTTTGAGTTTTAACCCCCTGTATTGTAGTTCTGGAGTTCTTTATTATAGTTCTAGCCAGGACAGAGTTAATTTTTTCACGGTACTGGGTGCTGTGGTGTGTGCAGTAGTCCTGGCTGCTGGGAAGTCTGAGCCCAAGAGTTCTGGGCTGCCATGTGCTGTGCTGAGTGGGCAAGGCAGAGACCAAAATGTTATTCATTCCCATTTATCTCATTGCTGGGGAGGTGAGGGGAAGGCTCCCTTTCTCTTGCCACCAAGAAGAAAGGGGCTTCTTTCTGATCCTGGAGAAAATGTGGTGGGTTGAGGGGCTGTCCACTACTGTTTTTTGTTGTCCTGACTTGTTGAGCATTTTTGCATGTAAATAACCCTCTATTTGTGTACCTACTTGTGTTCAGTGTTGTTGCTGTTCTGTGAGTTTTCTTATTGCTGTTTCCAGTAAATGTCCTTACCCCAGTCCTTGATCTCTGCCTTTTGTGTGTCCCACTAGAGTGGGAGGGAAGCAGCTTATGATTTTCTTTTTTATTTGGAACGCTGAGATGGGGAATACCATTCCTAAACCACATCACCCTGTGAGAAAGTGCACTTCTTAACCTAAGAGTGATGATGTTCCCCAGTTTTAGAACAAACTTCAATAGAATGAACCTTTTTCTTTCTTGAAAGGATAGGGGAAGACTTACTGCTTTTTAAAGACTGATTTCTATGAGGATAAAATGGCCTAATATTATGCTATGGTGATGAAGTTGAAAATTATTTAATATAATTTTCCTGATGGATAGTTCTAGGGTGGATTAATATAGAGTGTCTGAAGAAGTTATGTGTATTGTAGTCTACTTGACAAAATAGGTATTGCTGAAGCATTTTGCTGATGGCTTGTTTGGAGCTGTCTGGCTGTTGCTGGAAGTCTGGAAACCTCTGGATCCCAGCACTAGGAAATGTTTGATTTAACCTTTTCTGAGAACTTAATCTTATCCATGTCTGAGAAGTAGAGTCAAAAAGCAAGGAAAGAAAAGGCATAGACCTCTTTTTATGTAGAAAGCATTAAAGAAGTAAAACATAGCTATTTAAATGGTCGGTTTGTTTAACCGTCAGTTTTTGCAGTCACTTCTTAATTCTCTTTTTCCTGTCCAGATGAGAAGGAATTAACCTTTTGAGGTGATAGATATAAAGCTCTCTGACTGCATACATCACTGGTATATTTCAGGATTGACATCTTTGGAATATCAAAGATGTGTATATTGCAATCAATGCCTTAAACTTTTTATGGCACCCTTTTAGTTGAGGGTGATGGGAGCTTATGCGAAAAGGGAACCAAAATTTGATAGAAAGAGGCAGAGAGAGCAGATTGGAAATTAATTCATGTTTTCCAGTTCTGGGAAGTGTTATCCTAGATAACTGGGAAAGGGAACCACAGATCTGTTGTACATTTTTCTTGTAGTCTTGGGTGGGCTGATAGCAAATTAGGTGAAAAAAATGTTGATGGGTTCCGCTTTACCAATGTAATAAAGAACAATAGCACATTTGGAAGACTAATTGGAAAGTGTTAAAAGACTATGCTGTGCTGCTGCTGGGAAACTTCTAGCTTCCAAAACAATCACTTCCCAGAGACTTCTCTAACTCTCTGTGGATCTGCTGTTAAAATAAAGTTATGGAGCTGAGGCTTTTGATTTCTTGGCAAACCTGTACTGATTTACAAGGGTACACATCCTGTGTCAGTGGTCATGCACATGGCCACTGCACAGCTGTCTGAGATTACAAGATTAATAAGGTGAAAAAAATGTTTAGGCCATGTGGTTTGGAGATATTTTTCATTTGATCTGTTCAGTCAAGAGCTTGCATTGTGTTTTTGAACTGAGATTTGGTTAAAAATAAAGTGTCTTCTGAATTGTTGCTTTTCATCAGCTTATTGGTCTTCCAAGAGAAGTCAGCTGCTTTAGTAATGTCATTGTCTCACTTTTGCATAGTTTGCAGAGATAAGTGAGAACTTAAGGTGGATATATTTCCAAGACCAGTATATAGCTTGTTGTCCTGTTTCTTGACAGTGGCTGAAAGTAAGCAGAAGTTGACAGTATTGATACATGCTTGTCATCCTAATATAATTCCCTGAATATTCTCCTTGCTGCAAGTTTGTAGCTCAGGCTTCGTGAGCTGGAGGTGTGGTCTGCCTTATGAGTACCTGCAGGGAGACAATCCTGAGTGGTGTTGCACTGTGATGAAGAGTGTGACCCTGTGTGGCCCTGGGCTCAGGGTGTCCAGCAAGGTGACACTGCTGAGCAGAGAGCACAGGCACTGAGAGCCCCATGTGAGCACTTGGTCATCTCCCCTTACTTGGGACACTGGATAAAGATTCTTGGGAATTGGGGGGTGTGTATTAGGTGGATTATGAGGAATTCTGTAATAGAAGCAGGATAGTCCTCATCCACAAAATGGTGTATTGTCCACATGGTGTCTTATTCCAATAAATCTCACTTTGTCCCTCAGATTCAGAACCTTATCCCTTCAAGGGGTAAATGGAGGAATATTTCTTAATACAGTTTTCTAGTCTTCATTTTTCGCTAGCTTTCAGAGTTTAAGTTTCTTTTGGTTCAGAACTAATGTTCCAGATGTTTGCGTCTATTGTTGCTTCAAATGTGTTTCTATGTAGGAAAAAAAGTACAGTTTTGAGAACAGAGAAGTGTATCTAGTGGAAGGGTGATGTAAAGGACTGGTGAGTGAATGGCAGGAATTCTGCTGGAGTCAGTTCTGGCCAGAGCTGCAGTGAAAGATGTTTTAAAGTGGCAAGAGTGTTACAGTAAAGTGTCCATTGCCTCAACTGCAACATTTCTTATTCTAACTCCTTCTTTCTGAACTTGACAGGCAAATATTTGCTTCCCAGTGCAACTGGACAGCAGTTGTGGCAACCTATAGAAACCACTAACCTTGTTCGGATGCGCTACCAAACACTTGGACAGTCAGCACCTTCGCTCACTGCTAGTTTGGTGAGTAATTTTTTTTCAGTGCTAGAAATGTGCCAAAAAAATTGTATCTCTGTGTCTGTTGGTGGAAGGGTGGTGATCAAATCAGAGTCTACTCCAGACCGATCTCTCCTCCTTAAGCTGCATTTTTAAAGTACCTAATGCATTCCTACACACAACGTTGCTTAATATGTTGAGTGCAGCTGAATAACATTCATGGTAGCAGTAACTCTGAATTGGGTTACGGGATTTTGCATAAAGCCTGAGCTGAATGTTGCATCAATGTAGCTGTTTGCATTTAAATGGTTTCTTTCCTTAAAAAAAAGGCATGCAATAGAAGGTAAGTGTTCTTTCTCCTGAGCATTCTTTCCTATGAATATTTGCTTCCACTTCGTGAAGTATTTTGTCCTCATGAGGACATAGATGTGTGAAGCATGAGTTTAAGTCTTTTGGATAAATTGATAAGAGAAAAGAAAGGGGCAGAGATGCATCATACGCTTGAACTTTCAAATTTTTGGTTTCAAGCATCTATTTTACTGCTTTGTGTTTCTGTTTATTAATATCTTAAGAAGTGTTGAAATTTAATGCAGTGCCCTGTGTGCTGGCCTATACTTTTCTTCAAAAGAACTATGGTAATATATTTCTTGTTTAAAGAAAGAAAAAAAATTCATGAATGCTTTGCCTCTCCCTTTCTCCTTCCTTTTGCTGATCATTAAAACTTTTTTGATCCATATCTACTTTCTAGGGGAAGCTTATTTTGTGGTTTGTTTTGGGTTTTTTAAAGACAATATTCAGGTCGAAGGCAGCTGTGGTCAGCCAATGTTGAGCAGATATCACCATGACACCTTTTCATATCATACTGATAGGTAGATGGCTGGTTTCTCCATGATCTATCTGAAGTAGTATTTCACTTCAAATGCAACAAATCTTCACCTATAAATCTAATCCTGTCTTCTGCTTGGTGGTGGTACTGTTTGTGGCTCTTTAGGGCAGATAAGACTTTTTTTTTAGGACTCCGCACTTACTACAAACATTTGGTTCTATTGGAAGTTTTATGCTTTGAATCCTAATATTTTCCAGGGAATTAAGTGTCGACCTTTGTATTTTGTAAATTTTAAGTGAAGTATTTGGATTATGTATATAATTGTAGTGACAAAGAAAGTAGATGAATAGTGAGAAATTAATTTAAATTGCATCAAATGTACATTTTTTCTTCTTTTCTATATTTAGAATTAGGAAAAAAACGTTTCTCTTCTAAATTAACTAAATTTAAAAAGGGCTCTGTTGCTATTTGATGGTCTTTTTCTATCTGCACAGCTATTAGGGGGCGTGCTGCTAGCGATATTGTGCTTTTGTTTTGCTGTGATGCTTAAACTATAGGAAGAGAAAGATGTGGCACCATTTTGACAGTAAGTACTTTAAATGGTCATAAAACAATAGACTAATGAAAAATTCAGTGAGCCTTGCTTCCTTAAGGCCCTTTAACTCATCACCTGTATAGTTTTATGGCATATCTGTCTGCCGCAGACTTCTTCCTTCCTGTCTCTCCACATCTTTTATCTGTGCCTGACTGCAGTTTCTTTCATGCTAGTGCAAAAGCAGGCAGCAGGCATCGAAGCAGATCTGAGCAGACTGTGCACAGGGTGGAGGTGTAGGTTCCTCAGAAGTATTTATTTCTTATCTGGAGCTGCTGATCAGACTTGCCTCCTCAGGAGGTTAATGCTAGTGTCACATAGGCAGAGCTCTTCTCAAGCCTCCTTTGACAAATACTTTGCTGTCAGGCTTTTGAAGGGCTCTGGTCTTTGCTTAAAAGGGGCCATAAGTTAGGGATCACTCCCTCTCCTTGCATACTTTTCCCCTTGATTCTGTCGTTTGTCAGAGTTGAATTTGGGATGCCTATTGTTAGATTCTAGTAACTGGGAGTTTTTAGTAATAATTAGGAGAGAGTTTACCCTTATGTTGAAGAGATGAAGAATTTTCACGTAGCTGTTCACAGTCTGAGTTGAAATTACTTTAAATGTATTGTGTTGCTCATCTGAGAAATGATTAGCCTGTTACTAATTCTTTTGCTAGAACTGATCATTCTCACTTGGGTTGATACTCAGCTGAAATGGATCTGTCTGAGTAGTGATTATGAGCCAAAATAGACAAGAATGACAAGTGAGCAGGTCAAATATACATGCTAGTGTTTAGTGCAATTGAAAATAGGGTACAAAAGACATTTTTTTTTCTTGTTTTGTCAATAATTTATTAAAAATTCACAAAACCTCACACTGGTTCACAGGTGTAAAACCTTTCTGTGGGAAATGATAGAATTTTTTTTTTACAGAATATTGATTAAAAATGGGCTGCAGGTGTTGCTTTAGGGCAGAGTTCATTAGCTGTGCATGATTCACTCCTGTAGTATAGGCAGCTGGACTATAAATTAAAAATTCAGCTTCTGTGTAAACCCACAGAACTGGGTTAAAGATGTATAGGAGAAGGCTGATTTTGTGATGAGTGGGTAGTGTATTGGATTTGATGTTAATAATTAATTCACAGAATCACGGGATAATCTAAGTTGGAAGGGACCCAAAAGGATCATGAAGTCCAACTCATGGCCGTGCAGAGGACAACCCCATAAATCACACCATGTGCCTGAGAGCATTGTTCAATGCTTCTTGAGCTCTGTCAGGCTGGTGCTGTGACCACTTCCCTGGGAGCCTGTTCCAGTGCCCAACCACCCTCTGGGTGAAGAATTTTTTCCTGATATCCTGATAAACCTACCCTGTTACAACTTCAGGCCATTTCCTTGGGTCCTGTCACTGCTCACCAGAGATGAGAGGTCACTGCCTGCCCCTCCTCTTCCCCTCACGAGGAAGCTGTGATTGCAATGGGATCTCCCCACAGTTCAGAAGAAGCTGAGTCACAGTTGTGTTACTCTTCAGTTTATGTCATGAGCATTTCGGACTGTACAAGACAGATTCTGTGGTGGTGAAGCAGACAATGGGAGTCTGCACAGAGAATAAGTATGGACTTAAAAACATGAGGAAAGTGATGCAGAATGTCTTCAACACTGATTAGAAAAGGAAAGCTGAGTTGAGGAGTGGTTCTGCTTTGGGATGTTTTTGTGGCTCATGTTGGTCTGGTCAGTCTCTTCCTCTCCATGGTCAGTAATATGTGCTCCTGGAAGACAATTCAGTGTGTGTCTTAGTGCTGACTTTTGCAGGAGTGTAGGGAAACTCTGGTAGAACTGGTTTATCTGACTCTTTGCGCTGTAGGCTGTCAGTCATCTCACTCGACTTCAGGCATCTTTTCAGGGTAGGATGTATTGGGAGTTAATGTGAAGTTGCTGCCTCATTCAGTGACCGAAGTTTTGGGGTCATTCTCCTGTTCTCTACCAGTCCCCTGCCACTCCATAAGTATTTTCAAATACCATTTGTAAACTTACTGTTTTGACTTTTCTGTTTATTACTGTGAGAAGTATTTTTGGAAAATGCTTCAAAATAAGTTGAATTAAAGCAAATTTTGTTAAGTTCTTATTCCAATAAGCTGATACGCTTTACATTATGATAACAATTCTGAAAATGAGCAATTAATTTCTGTTCTGTAGGCAGAAAGGTATTTTGTGTGACACAGATTGAATGAAATTCTTAGATGAAATTAATGTCTTCTAGTTAGCTTCATATATAAAAGCAATGGAAACCTAAACATAAAGTATCTCTATGATACATGATGATAAATGTGTAGATGAAAGGAAAATAATTTGCCCAAATTAATTGGGCAGAATTTCTTCAGATTTGGCTTTGTCATGGTTTAGTGTCAAACTCCTGTTATGGGTTTTGTTGGTTTATTGCTTGTTTGGCTGTATGGTGTTCTTTTTCCTAATTAAAAAAAAAAAACCAAACTGTAATCTCTTGCTTTAAGGAGCAGGAAGTCTTTAGTTTTGTTTATCTGTTCTATATAAATAAAAAAAAATCTTTGTGCCACAAGAAAGGTTTCTCACAGTCCAGAGAGCTTTCTGAGACAGCATATTTCATTACTACGTTTTGGTAACTTGCTCTATGAAATATTCACGTAATTAAAATACACCAAGATCCTCAAATGAAACATGTAGATTATAATACACTTGGCTTTTAAATTCAGTCAGGAGTGGATGTGTGATTTCAGCTTTATGGCTGAGCTTAGATAGGCTATTCCTTCTGTTGTGTGAGATGAGTATACAGCATGAAGTAAATCAGGCTCTGAAAGGCATGTGGTTTCTTCTAGGAAATGTGAAAGACATCAGTGAAATGACTATTAGTTTAATAATGGATCATCTTTTAGTACTTGGAAATTATTTCCAGTAACATTAAAACTTGCCCTTGTGAATGGCTTATGCCCTTTCCTACTATGCAGTGACGGGATGTTTTATCTAGGTATGACTGGAAACATTTGCTACTTTTTGACATACTACTTACTTTATTTTTTACAGGATTTACCTCTTGATTTCTTTCCCCTCTAAACCAGGCATCGCCCTGCAAACTGCCTTCCCCAAAACAACAGAAGACTGAATTTGCAAACATCTGCACTTTGATTGCTTTTTATTGCCATTTTATCAGTGTTAATTTGCAGGAATGGCCTTATGGAAATTGGAGGGGGCTAATTATATAAAGTACTGATTTATAAGTTGGATTGCTGAAAGGAAAAAACCTAAGAAATGTTCAATATCTATGAAAAACACTTCTACTTCCTCAGAAAGAGCTTTGCCTCTTGCTTTCTTTTAAATAGTATAATACTGAAAATGAGTAAGTATGTCTTTGTTAAATATGCCATTAACTTCAGCTAAATTGACATAATGTTGACAGTGATTATGAGAACTGTTTCAAAACTAATTATGCTAATTAGAACTTAACTAGCAGTAATTGCATATATTCAAACAGCACACCAACACCCTTTTGTGTGTTTTATTCCCCAGATGTAAGACAGACATTTGTTGTCTGAGAAGCTGCAAAATTACTGCATAGATAATAAATGACTGTGAACAAATAAAATACATTCTTTAGAAGCACTAATTGGTTAGATAAGCGAATGACAGTATCAACTGTGCTTAGCCAGCCTTTTTTAAAAAAGGCTTTTATTTAAATGTTTTATTTTGGAATTGTAGGAAATTTTTCAAGTCACTAGTTGTCTGTGTTTGGTTTTATCTAATGAATATCAGGGGTAGCTGAACTTATTTTTAAGTAAACTTCCTTGAAAGCAAAAGGAAACTGCATCTGAAACTTGGGTTGCTTTAACTTTTAGTTCTTTCAGGGATTTTAGTTCTTTTCCAGGGGTTCAGGTTTTCAATGCTTGAATGTAAGCAGCTAATTAATACTCTGAAAGTTAATGCAGAGCAAGTGCAATGATGGCACTTGTGAGAAGCACAAAAACTGTATAATAGAAATTTGTCAGAGTAGCTAATCTTGGCTTATTATCTCAAATCTCCCCAAAATAGTTAGCTAGACTTCAAAAACACTGTCTGAACTGAGGAAATTGCTTGAATGCTAAACCACTGTATAAAGTTGAAAACCATATTCTTGTTTAACTTAAAATAAGCTTAACATCTAAGAGTAATTACTGAAAATCTTTTTAAAATATGAGGTTTTTATTCCTATGAAATGCTAAAATTGTCAAGTAATGATAGCAAGTTTTCTGTGCTTCAATTGCTTCTAACTTTTAAGACTAGTGAGTTCTTCTCCCTTGTGTATTTTATTCCATTAATTCCTTACCCATGAATATGTATTTGCATTCGTATTTCTTTGTCTGTATTTGCTTTTTAACAAATACTTAATTGCAGTTCTAATCCAGAAGATAGATCTAATTTAGTAGTAGCAAGAAGGAAGTGAATATGCGTCTTCCTAGACATGCCTGTATGCTTCATATTTGTACACAGCAAAAGGCTGGCATAGACCTGGTTCAGAGCTGTGAAACTATAGTACTTGGACAAGCTGCTGCAAGAAGTTGGTGACTGGGTATTCTTTTTCATAAATATAAATATATCTCTACTTAACTCATTGTTTTTGAAAATAGTCATGGTGTACTTCAGTTTAAAATGAAACTATAGATTCCATTGCTTGACAGAATTTGAGGTACTGAATCCTTTCCTAAGTCATCTGATTAAAACTAGTGGCTTTATTAATTCTTATACTTTTTTGCTCATTCTTGGATGTGAATAAAATACAGACGTGGGAAGGGCTGGGGTTACCATTTCTCCCGGAGAGAGCTTGTCATTTCCCAGAACTGAGAACACAGCTTGTGCTGCAAATTATTGTTAAAGAGTAATGGGAAAAGTAAGTAAAGTAACAATCTCTCAGAGAAGGCTAATGGAGGTTAAAAAGTCCTATGAGCATATGTAGTGTGTTTTTCAAAAATACCTCCTTTGTGGTGAAGTAGGTCGCTTCCCAACAACTTCCAGCTGACAGGATGTACTGAGCACGAGAGAGAGCTGAAAGGGGATGTTGCACAGTTTATTAGAGTTGAATGTAGGTATAACCCTCTTCTGTGTCCTGTTAATGGTACAGAATGGGTAGATATCGAATACATGTAGGAGCTAAGCAATACATCCCTGTTTTGCATGAAGACCCTGCTTCTGTTTTCCAGATGTCCCATATTAATAGCCTTCTTCCTTCATGGGAGACTTACCCTGAACACTGAAAAGGCTCACTAGGACCAGTTTCTAGTTCTAGATAATTAAGAATCTAGGGCTGTTAGAATTTTAGTCAGATGAGTATGCCTTTGTTCTTCTAGGTTTTTGTTTGGTTTGTAGGATCCACACAGCTGAGATTGGTGAGATAGGTTAAATAGAGTGCATCACCTCTGGAACTGAAGCTTCTGACTGTGTGTTAGTAGTGGCTCTGAATAAGGGCTTTTTCTTGTCTGCTGTAATATTTGAGATGTCTGTGTGTGGTGTTAGTGATGATAATCTTAAAATGTCATCTAGAATTTGTTGCCAGTGTCACTTAGAAAGTGGGAAAAGGGGAAGTGTTACAAAAGTGAGGCTGTGAACTTTTCACCCAGGTAAAATTTGCCACATGAGAAACAGAGGAGTAGTGGTGTTTGGCAGTAAAACTACATGACCAGGAGAAATCAATGTGTAATCATTTATAGTGTTTGAAGTTCAGATGCCTTTCTGGGAATAAAACTTCCTTGGCTTATTTTTGGACTTTACTTAGAGGATAACTGCATAAAGTTATAATCTGTGATTAACAAGGGATAAAACTCCCGAATATAGTGATGAACTTCTTTGGCCTTGGATCAAAAACTTCTTAAATTCCTTAAAAGATTTATGGATGTGGAAATGGAAGGGGGATAAAGAGGTTAGAAAGGACATGAAGAGCAGGAAAAAACTGGAAAAACTACCGACATTTGCAAGGATGGAGGAAAATTTAACCATAATGCTGTCTCCTCTTCCATGTTGTCTCCTGTTCCGTCTGGTCACAAAAAGCAGACTGTTGCAGGTTCATTGTCTCTCAGTTAACATATTAATTGGAGCACTGATGCATCTGTGATTTTTAGCATTTAATGAGAAAACAGTAAACAACAAGTCGCAAGGACATCTTCCTTTGCTCGAGGAGTGTGTGCTCATGTACAAATCTAATTTGATTGGTCTGATTTCCAGTCTCAGAAATATGTAATGAAAGTTTAAATTAATTTCAATCACAGTTCTGTCTTTAAAATAAACTAAGATAAAGTGGGCAATAATGGGTAATATGATGAGTGTAGGAAAACTACTGTGTATACTTCTGTCTACATTCAGGATCTAAAATGGGAAGTGTTGGTAACCTCAAAGTGAGAGCTCCCTATGAGGCGTGGGTGAGCAGTAGTAGGTTAGGGTGTTGCTTGGTGTTTTTATAAGGCAGTTACAATTTCTTTGACTGTTCTTAGCAGTATTAGAAGTTTGGTACTCATGCATAATTAGGACAGCTTGATTACTTAAAAAAAAAGCGGTAGAGGACAAGATACTGTTCTACAGACCTGAATTTTAATAGTGATACTCTATATTGTTAAAGTTAATTTTTTGCATTGTAAAAACGTTCTTCCTGGTGCTGCTATTGCTATAGAAAACCCGATCCCTGCTTTGGTAGTTTCAGTTGATAAAAATGAAAATATTGAAATTCTTTGAACTTCCTAGTAAAGCTTTGCCTAAAATGATGGGATTGTTTGGAAGCTGATGAGGCGTATTCCTTTCTGCTATTTTTTTTTGCTGTGGGGTAGCATTCTTATGTTAAAGGATAACTAAACTGGGCACAATTCTAAATTGATGAAATAACATTTTTATTTTCCTTCCTGTAAGCCGACATGTTCTCATTTCTGTGGTACTAGCAAAGTGACCGTAATGTAGCAGAGGATGGAAGCAGACAGTGTGGAAACAATAGCTCTCATTCCTCAAGCTGAAGTACTCCTTTGGCTCTGATGATAGCTGTAACTCTCAAAACAGAGACTCAAACTGAGTTGAATGACACTGCTGACTTACAGGCATTGGAGTAGGGTGGGGAAGTCTGGATCTCTGGTGGGAATGAACATTCCTCCTCATTTATTTATTTATTTGTTTGTTTATTTATTTCTTTATTTATTTAAAGTTCTGCAAAGCAAAGGTATCTAGCAAGAATTTTTCTGAACACACAACACAGTACTTTTGTGTTGGATGGTGAATTGCTATTTCTAGTCTCTTACAGTTTTAGGTTTAGAAGCAACTGCTGTTTTACTGACCTGAAACTTTAAGTGGGTTGACTGCCACAGTTGGCTTTGACACATACTGCTGCGTATTTGCAACTCTGTTTTTTAGTCAGACTTTCTTGTTCACTCATGTGAAACCAGGTATTGTACTGTAAAATGCTGCTAAATAGTTGTGTCCTGTGGAGGCAGGTGGGAATGTAGACTTTGATATTTTTTCCCATACCTTGCCTGTTAGTATTCTTGCAATCTCTCCCTTGTTTTGATACACGGTGATTTAAATTGTCCTGGCTTCACTGATGTGATGCAGTCATCATGTCTGCTTCCCTTTTCTGTGCCCTGCTACAATGGACTGCTGATTTTTACCATCAAGTCTGTTGTCATCTCAGTAAAGCTAGGAAGTATTGTGTTGTTGTTTTTTTTTTTTTTTCTTTTATTACAGTGTGCCCAATTGTGGTGCATATGTATCTATCCAATTCTATCAGATTTTTAATGAAACAGTAGTACAGTAAAATTATTTAGTCTATTAAGGATTTTCTTTCATGGTGTTGTGAAGATTAAGAAACTAGGTAAGTGCTCAAGTTGACCTAATGTCACTTGAGTAAAAGATACAATAATCAGCAGGAGATTGGTTAACTGCTACTCTCTCATGAATACATTTAACCTCTTGATCATTGCAGAATAGCTGCAATTACATGGTGCAATGGAAGATACTCAGTATTTGGTCAGTTAAACTCAGAAATGATGGTTGGCTTTGTAAAGCATGGAATAATTTCATAGTAATAATACACACTTGGCTGATAACAGATTCCTTTTTGTGTCTGTTAGATTGTCTGTTTGAGAGAGGATGGAAGTGGTAGAAACAAAGTTGAATTATGACATTGCGTGCTGTAAATGAGGGAGAAAAAATCAAGTTAAGTAAGAGAACTAGACTACAGCTGAAGTGGAGCTGGAGCTCAGTGTATTTCGTTGTTCTCATAACATTTTTTCTTTCCATAAAAGAATATCCTTAACAAACGTTCTTGGCATGATACTGCTTTTCTAGAAATCTATAACTGTGAATAAATGTTTTTGATATGCTTGTTATATGCCCTCTACCTATTAAATATGGGGTTGCAGATAGTGATCATTGGGAGAATATTCCCTTTTATTCCAGACTTCCTTACTTTGCTGATTTGTAATGGAACTTCTGTCCAAAGCTAAACTATCTTCTGAATTAATTTGAATGTTAAAAGGCTTAACTGTTGCTCTCTAATGAAGGAGAGTGTTTTTGTGAAGCAGCTGGACCATGTATAGTGGAAAGTATTGAATCGTATAGTGGAAGAAACAGGCAAAACACATTAAGAAGAATTATACGTCCTTAAGAGAAAGTACATTAATATATTATCTCATTGAGAAAATACTGCATTATTGCAAGTGTTGAGATTAAACGCTTGTAAAAACGAAAATGAGGCATCAAAATAAAGGAGATTAGTTGCAGCATTGCTCAGAGTGATCTCAAAACAAGAACTTAAATCTTACCAAAGTTTAATAATATTGGTTCGAATGGACCTTGTCTACTACTGATTACACCTGAGAATCAAACTTCTAACTGTCTAACAGGGATTATTCAGAAAGTAATTGCTATTGCTGCTTTGCCATGAGATTTTTTTTAAAGAATTTGATGCCTTTTCCATACACAGAATCTGAACTACTCCATTGAGCTGATGGTTAGAAAAGCCTCAACTCAGAGGGCTTTTAATTTGTTCTCTGAAAACAGCTATATGCATGGCACTTCAAATTCTAAGATTAAAAGTGGCATAGCTCCTGTATGTTTGATGTTAGGCTTTCTTTGGGGAGATACTGAGACAAATAGTTCAGCAACTTTTGGAAGAAGGGGAGAACATGATATGGTTATATGTCTATCTCAGTTCTTGTTGGAAGAAGATCCATGAGAGATACAGAATAGACTCATGATGTGCCTGTCTTTTCAGAGAGAAATTTCTTTTATGCTGTTGTATAATTATGGAAGCTTAGAAAGTTGGAAGGCTGACTAACTTTTTTGAATCTGATCTAGCTATGCCTTTTGATGGAGTAAGAAACACGGTATTTGATAGAAAAGGCAAAATGGATGAAGCTCACATGTCTGTTGTGAACTGTGTTCTTGTATATGTTCTGTCACTGAAGGAGAAATATTTAAATAATTTATTTGAATAATTGGTTTGCTTCTGCAACTTATTTTTCTTGTAATATTTTTCATGATGAATTGATTACCTAAGGTAATGAATTAGCCCTCCGCGTGAGTGGTGAGCCCAGAAAAAAGTTGGTGCAAGTAGGATTTTGTCCTGCATGTGGCAAGAAGATTGAGTGTGTACCTATACCCTCCATGGAATGTGGCCATTCCTGTGTGTGTAATGGTGGCTGTTGGCAAGGTACACATGCTTTCATGGGAAAAAGTACTTTATTTTCAAGAAACCTAAAATATAAGTAACAGAATCAGTAATATTTTCTTTTATTAAGAAACAGCAGCAATCAACCCTACTTCCTTAAGTGTAATAAATTGTTGCACCTGTTTGCTAACCTGTGGTTTGCAATTCCTGTAGGTTTGTCAGCTTGAGAATTAGAGTTTTCCTAACTGAGGAATCTCAATTTTTCCCTGCTTGTGATCTGTATTCTTAGTAATATACAGTGAGAGTAATAAACTGTCTCTTAATCGCATTGCTGGACCTGGTAGTTGGAGTGTATCTTGGATACACAGCAAGCCAGCATGGGTTACCTGTATGTGTATTTGTGTGATGTGGTAAAGTAGAACACAAATTCAGTGGTACTCTATCAATCCATGCAGTGATTATTGCCCAGAAGTCTTTACTTCTGAAGTACAGAAGACATGTAAGTGGAGTAATGCACTTTGTGTGTGGGGGTAGGTTGTAATACTGAGAGAGGTTAGAGGAAAAAAAAAAAACTGGTGAGAACTCATGGTTTTATTGTCAGAATAGCAATGCCTCCTCAGTGCTGTAGCTGGAGACTGAGAGGTGCCTTGAAGACATTTGGCTGTTGGAGCATGTCTGTTTTCTTCTGGGAAGTGGTGGTTATCATGTTGCACCCTGAAAGAGAGTTGCTGGTTTCACATGGAGCATTTATTCCCACTTTTTCTAGGCCCTTAGGAGGGATATTAGGCAAATGTATACAGGACCATAAATGCCTATATAAATGAAATACTGTAACCTTTCCACTTTGAATAATAAAATATGTATTGCTCACAGTGTCTAAAATTGTATATAAAGTACTTTGCCTTGTTAGTAGTTAATTATGATGTTGGGGACATAACTTGTTTCTGTTAAATTCATTTGTTTCTCAGAATTTCAATGTATGTTAATAATTATTAATAAATTGGCTATATCAATCTCAAATTTAGACAGGCAACTTTAGCTCCTAGCACTCTGAAGTGTGAGAATTGCTTTCTCAATTTCTTAAAAGTAGTGTGCAACTTCATATGATATTATTGCATAGCGTCTATGGGTAAATAAAGTCTTGGAAAATAAATAATGAAAACTGAGTGGTCGACTTTCATTACCCCATTCAAGTAGTTTGTGATAAAGCTGGCCTATATTCCCACACTGACTGAATATCTTAAATACACTTTCCTGTTAATACTGAAACAACAACGTTTCCTGTGGTCGTATGAGAAACTTCCTGAAAAATATATTGCAGAGGTACAGTTCTGTTTTCTAGCCTAGATGTACAGACTGAAGAGGTGTCTGCGGCTTTGGGCGGATTTCAGCATCCCTTATCTCAGTGATGGTGTTAAGTGTTGGTCTGTCAATTTTTGCTGCTAATTTTGATGGGACGTCTTACTTCCGCTGCTGTAGCCGATTTCAGAGATAGTTCACAGATAACAGAGCTCCCAGAACTTGAAGGAATAAGAGGCAGAAGTGTAGAGTTGTTTCCATAACCTTTTTCTCCTCAAGTAACATTGAAAACATTGCATTAAAGAAAACTCTTGGGTTGTGTGAAAGTACACAGTGATACTAGAAGGTTTTGACTTACTTAAGATGGCTAGGTGTTGATCTGCATAAAATTCTTTAAAGATAATCTTCATTTTGTTTCACTTTGATTTTGTTTCACTTCTGTCAAATTGATAAAAGAAATACATGCTTATCTTCCATCTCCCAGCACCATACATGGCTTTTGCTTTCATGCATCTGTGACATCCTGTGATGATGATCTAGTATCCATTAAGATTCTAATTAAATCCCTTTTTTCCCAAAGCATTGTGGAGTAACAATATGGATGGTTTGATGTGGATATATGTGTATGGGACAGTTGAAAACTTCTGGATGATGTTTTTAGGGATTTTTTTTGTGTGTGTATGTGATAGAAAAAAAAATGCACTGTGTCTGCATATGGTGTTTGAAATTCAGTGTAAAATATTGGAGGTAAATTCCTTTTGGAACTGAAACTGTTTCCAGAATGGTACGTAACAGGAACGTTATCTAGATAATTTCTTAATTATATGCAAAGTATGATTGTTTTGGCGTGGAACATAAATTTGGCTCGATTTCTTTTATGATCATTCAGAAAAATAACCTTGAGCTTCTTTGTGGAACTGTAATGTTGTCCTCCCTTGACAATTTATTCTTAAAACTACTTCAGAAGCACAGAATAACGTGGCTGGGAAGGGACGCACAAGGATCAGTGAGTCCAACTCCTGGTCGTGTGCAGGACACCTCAAGAATCACACCATGTGCATGAGAGCATTGTCCAAATACTTGTTGAACTCTGACAGGCTGTGACCAGCTCCCTGGGGAGCCTGTTCCAGTGCCCAGCCACCCTCTGGGTGAAGAACCTTTTTTTCTAAATCCAACCTAAACCTCCCCACAGCTTCATGGCTTTTCCTCAAGTCCTGTCACTGGTCATGACACTGAAGAGATCGGTACTTGTCCCTCTGCTTCCTCTTGTGAGGATGTTGTAGACTCTCTCCTTGGACTCCTCTCCAGGCTGAACAGACCAGGTGACCTCAGTTCTGCCTCTGGCTTCCCCTACAGACCCTTCCCCATCTTTGTTGCCCTCCTTTGGACACTTTCCAGTAGCTTTATGTCTCTCTTATACTGCAGCACCCAGAACTGCCCCAGCACTGGAGGTGAGGCTGCCCCAGTGTAGAGCAGAGCAAGACAAGCCCCTTGCTTGCCTGGCTGTGATGCTGTGCCTGGTGCCCCCAGGACATGGGTGGCCCTTGCGGCTGCCAGGGCACTGCTGGCTCATGCTCGACTTGCCATGGACCAGAGCCCCAGGTCCTTTACTGTGGGGCTGCTCTCCATTCAAAACCACAGAAGCCGTGTTTGCAGGAGTTCATTTCAAAACCATCGTAACTACAGCATTGAAGAGGACATGCTGTGGTATACTCTAATTGTTCTCTCTTCTCTAATGTGCTTAGAGCAAGGCTGCATAAAAATGAATGTTAAACACTTCCAGGTATCTGTAGTTGTAGTTTATCCACTTACCTTGAGTTCTGAAATTACGGCAGTTGAAATATTTTAATTTTTCTAGTAAGTTAGCTGAATAAGTTATCGGTGGACAAAAATACGATGAAAAGCTCTCTTTTTACCTGTGGTGGAAAAAAGTTCCTGTTATTTTGGATTTCAGGTTATCAGAATATAAGGCAATTATCTTATTGCTTGTTATCTCTTCTAAGCATATGAATTTTCACATTTAGGAAGAAAATAATTATTTTTAAAACTCAATGATGGTAAGTAGATACTGTAGAGTATTTAAAGTATTGGAAATAGCCCTGACAGAGGTAGATTTAGGGGCAGAGTACAAATGAGTTTTTTCATGGTGCATAATTAATATGATTTATCATATGCTACCACCATGTGTAGTATGAGAGTGGCAGCACACAGGGGATATGTGTATGCATAAAATTAAATTTAAATTAAATCTGCATTGTAGAACTCTAGTTTCATATTCATATATAGTTTTGCATGCTTAGGTTTTATCTGGTTGATTGGCTGATTTCAGTAATGATAGCGATTTCTAAATTTTCTTAGTTTTGTCAACCTATATTATTTTCTCAGTGAAGCTGTATGAATAATGCCAAAAATTGACAGCTAAATGAGGCTAAAAACTTTCTAGATTTATGTAATTGTCCTGAAAACTATCTTCTACAATGTTTCTTTGCAGCTTTAAATAAACATGGACTTAGGAGTATGTATCTAAATTAATTCTGAAACATCCTTCACATTTAATCAGGTCAAATGCTTCATTTATAGGGGAGAAAAATTTTTGGCAAACTTTGAGGTTGATTACTGTTGTCCTAAAATAATTTTGCCTTCCATGATGGGGTGAGAAAAAAAACCCCTTTCTTTTTCATACAGGTTATATTTTGTGGTTCATGCACAACTGAACCATGAACTGTGCCTTTCTGCTACAAGTGATGTGAAAGAATATGTGAGGTATTTTGCTGTATTCAATATATATAAATATAAGGATAATTATATTAAAATGTTTCAAAGAGCGTGGATTTTTCTTCTAAAACACAAATTCTTCCATACCACAATCTTATCTGCCATGGATTTGATGGTGAATATAACTGAAATAATAATCTGAAAATAATTAAAACCTCCAGAAAAAACTATCGGGCTATATGCATTTTTAAACACCAAGATGCACTTTTGGCAACAACTAAAGAGATTCATAAATTGTGAGAAAATTCAGTGGATGCTTTCCTTCATAGGTGCAAAACTCTGCCTTTCAGTTCCTTCCAGTGCAATTTTTAAAATGCAGCACAAGCCTAGGAAAATGCCACTTCTAGGATTGACAGTGAATGCACTCCTCACTGAATGACAGTTTTATATTCTTCTGTTTGGGATTTATCTCATCTTCCACTGGAAGGCAGTCTTCTCTTTGTTTTGTTCTTCTGTCTTCCAGTATTACTTAGGTAGCGGTATTGATGACCTTCAGCATATTGCAAAACTTGTTACACTTGCACTCTGTAGTTGGATAGTTTCTGCATGCATGTACGTCTGTGCTTTGTCTGCCTATAAGCCTTTCTATTATTAATTATTAATTATCCTCTTATGAAATTATAGCTTCTTTGATACTTGAAGTGTTTTGTTAGGTTGTGGACTTTTTGCATCTGTGCCTGTCATTACTTGACGGTATGACCTTCTTGTTGTTCCAGTAACTACCTCTGAGCTTGGTGACGTGGGGTACTTTTAGTTCATACATATACAGTTAAATATACAGTTAGATAGGCTGAAGTGATGGACTGAATGTCGGACTAAAGCTAAGTATACCTCAGTATTATGTACTTTTAAAGGAAAGGATAAATTGAGCATTGGGAGATACTCTATTTCAGTGATTAAAATAAAACTTGTGCAATATGTATGAAAACTGGCTGAAGAATGCAAACAATCTTGCAGCTGAAACTTGCAGTGTGTCATGAGAGACAAATGGTAAGATTCTGCCTCTCACCCTTGAAACTTGATGGTCTTTGGTCAATTAATTTTTGCCGCCCTTACTGGAAGCTTGCAACAGCATTTAGATTGTCATTCACTTGCGTGTGTCGTTTTTGGAAACCGAAACACACAAGAGATACGATATGAAGACACATGGATGTGAATGATTTGGGTAAAGTTTTAAAGTGTTATAAGAAGAAGGAAGATGACATTTTGAAATGGAAAAGGAAAAGCAGGAATATTGGGAACCCATGGGAGATTATGTAACCTTTTTTCGCAGTGTTTCAAACAGATGAGGGGATCTGGTCACTTTTCAGTTTGATTCTACAAATCAAAAAGTTTTCACTTGGGTCAGCATGCTGCTTGAGGAGATACTACTCTTGGAAAATGAATTCAGGAGGGATGAGTAGCATTTATTACAAAGGAAGGCAGGATGGTCTCATACCCCCTTCTGGCCTACAAATTTGTAAATCTCTCAGTGTGTTTGATTTTCCTTGTCTCCCTCTTGTGGGACTGGAACTTTGGTCAGTATGAGCATCTCCTTTCTTAAATGAAATACTGCTCTAATCCTATAACTGAAGTCTGTGATGGCGAAGTTTTAAGCCATTGACCCAAATGGATACACTTGGAGACATAGAGGGACAGGGAAGAGGAAACATGTTCAGGTAATGTCACCATGTAACTTGGATAAACATTGACTGTTTTTTTAGAATAATACAATTGGAAGTATCAGAGAAATGTAGCTTAATAGCTGAAATTATATATTTAAAAAATTGTACCAATTGCAAAACTATAGCAACAATGCATTTCAGTTCTATGAAGAAGAGTTGAGGATTGGGGGCAGGGAGTACAGCAGCCTTTTCTTCTTCTGTTCTTTAGATAAGCTGTTACTGCTCAGCATTATCTTTTCAGCAATCCTTCATTTTTTTTGTTCTAAATGCCTTTGCTCCTGGCAGGTTTTACTACTATGGAATGTACATGGACTACTTCTCAAAATGATGCAATCTGACAGGAAATCAATATTTCTTTTTCATACTAGATTTAAGGGTGTGATTGTCATAGTCCTCATCTTAGACTGTTAATGAGTGAAGAGCTAATAGTATGGTGACAGATTTTGGGGTGGGGGGGAAAGAAAGTCAGTGGTTTCTTTAGCGGCTTGGCAGATATGAAAACTCCCCACCGTTTTGCTCTTTGAAATCTGTGCTTTCAGACATAACCTTTGAGGATCTAGCACCTGGCTTTTGACGGAGACGAGTTTTCCTTGCACCAGTCGGGTCAGCTGAGCTGATGAGAGCCCTCGGGCGACAAGCCCAAGGTCGCAGCCGGACCTGCTGGCCGCGGTGCCCGCACCCCTGAGACAATCCGTGCTCTCCCGCGGGCTCTCCGCAGCCCCGGTTGGGAACGCAGCGGGGC
>WBND01000229.1:804193-814561 GCA_013398595.1 Tychaedon coryphoeus | reverse complement strand
TTACATTTTGAGTCTCCCTAGATATTTTGTTTTTTCCTTTTTCCTAGTGCCATATTATTGCTGAAGCAGGTATAGCATTTCATTATCTCTTTGGTAAGTTGAAACACAGAGAAATTTATTTGTGCAAGACTGCAAGGCTACTGGTGACCTTGTAACAGATAAGACATAACCTTATAACACATAGAATGTAATGGAATAAAACAGACATGTCAAAATTTCGTCTACTAATACAGTTCAAGGAATAAGTATTAAATGATAGTAATATCTGGATGGACACTGTCTAATCATCAGTAGCTTTTACCAAGCAGATATCTGATAGAGATGGCCTTGGTGTGTTGTTTGCACGTTTGTTTAGCAGGTAACCAGTGCCAGGAAGCTGTGTGTAGGAAGAAATGCTAGTGCTGATGTAGCATGCTGACTTTCTGAATGGTGCAATGTAATTAATAAAAACATAACTGGGTAATATGGTGAATTAGTGTTGTGCTGATGCTGTTGAAAGTTTCAGTAATTTGTGATGACTGGATTGTGGAGCCATCCCACAATATGTACTGCTTCTTTTGCTATATCCTAAAACTATTGAGCTATCAGAGGTTGAATGGCATTCTTTGTTGCTGATATCTTGGCCCCTTTGAGGCAAGAATGAAAGAAAGAGAAAAATCAGACTAAATGCATCACATTCTAACACATCATTTTTGTTACCAATTTTCTTATTTGCTTTGTCCTTTCTTGTATTTTTGCTCACAGCTGTATTTACCTAGCCCTCCTAAATACATGAATGACAACAAAGTAACATGTTAACTTTGTTTTACGTTGCAGTAGAAAGAAAGAAAAAAGGAATCTTCAGAGCATTTAAGAATATATAGTGTAGTGATTTGGTAATTGAATAGAACAGCTGCATCTAGTGTGAGATGCTATACAGCAGGAGGCAGATTGTCATGTAAAGGAAAGTAACAAGAAGTTTAGATAGTCTTAGATATGAGAGCAAGTCTTGGCGATAGGTCTTGGCAGGTCTTGCTGTACTTCTGCTAAACTCAAATGCCAGGATGCTCAGGCTGAAGTGTAGGACACTTAAAGATGTGACAGGGACTTGAGTCCTGGGCACGGGTGTATCTTGAGATAGCCCAGGGCTAGTCTTGGGGCAGGAAGCATGTTTAGAATGATCATGGTTTGAGGGTGTGTGAGGAGGTATTTTTCAGTATGACACTTACTAGTAAAAACATTGAAATAATCTTGTCAGCATAAGGATTTTCCAAGCTTGATGTGGATGGAGTTGTGTCTGTGAATTATTTTTGCTTCAGTGCTAAATACTTCCAGATCTGTCAGGGACCAGCTGTGGTATTTGTTGGTGAATTCAACTCCTTTGTGTGGAATTTTTGCCACTTGTTTCAGATCTTGGTCAGGCAGCTAATAAAAATGGAGAGGAAAAAAAGAGGTCTGTGGCCACTTCAGTCTGGAGGTACAAATCTCTTCAGATAAGACCACATGCTTGTGTCACTTGCTATTCTTGCTTGTCTCTTGACACTGCCATTTTCATGAAAGCAGCCATACAGAGAATGGTAGCTGCTCTTAATGGAAACTGCTTTTGGTATCAGTATTAAAACCTATAGATACCAGCCTCTGCAGCCAACAACATATTTTCTCCTCACAGCTGTTTTCAAGAGTCTGTGATTTTTTTTTTTGTTGGTTTGGTTTTTTTTTTGTTTGTTTGTTTTTGTTTTTGTTTGTTTTGGTTTTTTGGGGGGAGGGGTGTGTCTTTTTGGTTTAATGTGGGTTTTTTATTTGTTTTTCTTCTCCAAGATGTGTGTTTGCCACAGCATTATTTCTTGGATTACTCACTTGTTAAATTAAATAAGTCTCTGTCTTTTTCTTCATCCACACCAATTTTCTGCATGCCACCTGACTGAAATATCTTACCACAGAATTATTTAGGATCCTTCAGTTTTTCCTTTAGCTGTCCTTGTTGACTGAATCATGTTGACCTTTGCAAGGAGCTAGTTTTCTGACTGTAGTTTTACTGACATTGGCAGAAGGTTTCTGTTTTTATCAGCTGAAATGCAATACTAAGGAACATGACATTATGATGCAAAAGCTGTATGCCTACAGTCTAATGTCACTAATGGCTTCAAATGCTCTATATTGAACTTTTCCATAGTGAAAGAAGTAGCTTCTTTGCAGCTTTTTTAAATCTCTTGTTGATCTTTGTTGAACCTTCACATGTCCTGATGATAAACTGTCATCCCTACATGGGACAGTATTGCATGTAGTCTGCCCTGATTGTTTTGAGCTAAAAGATGATCTGTTAATATATTCAGATTCAGAATGTTATACTGATTGGTGTCATTGAAGGCACAGCCCACATAAACATTTAATAGTCTGAACTCTGACTTCCCTTTTTTGTAGGAGTAATCACATCAATTTAGGTATACATTTTTGCTTCTGAAATGGTACTGGTGCTGTATTGGGTTTTTTCCATGTGTTAACTGTGTTTGTGCCAGCTCTCAACTGCTTCTGAAAAGCATTCTGAAGGAGAGATGGGAAAAAGATAAAAATGCCAATAAGAGAAGAAGAATTCCATGTTTCTCAGTCAGGTATCCCATGTTAGATTAGTTGATAACCTTAATATGGGAGAAGGTAGGGCCTCCGAGTCAGCACTTTTGCTAGGTAGTGTCCAGATTATGCTGACCCTATCGTTGTTTCCAAACTGTGACAGAAAGTAGTCCTTTTCAAGCATATATTGTTAATTGTATAAAATTTGATGTTAGATTATTATTGCAAGGGCATTGCGAAATTTTAAAACAAATTGTTAAAGAAGTGTTAAGATCATCCAGCCCTAGTTCTTACTTCTAATTTTAGTCAATTACACCAGTAATTTAATGGAATGTTACCAAAATACATTACCATCAGCAGAACAGTCTTCTGCAATTGTAACCCAGTGTTTAGGCAAGTGTTGGATAACTACTTTTTCTGTAATACTGGTTCTGTTAATTAGAGTTAGTTTGTGTTACTACTGTTTTGGATTTGGTGAATTACCACGTAATCCTCCCATGGTGGCTATAATCTTTGATTATTTCCACCAGATCCTTTTGAGTTACAGGGCTGATTCTCTCTCTGTGGTGTCATGCCAGAAGTAGAAGCCTTTTTGTTAAGGAGGTGTAAAAACTACCTTTATAAAAATGCTTTCTGAAAAACAAGTCTTGAGATCTTGAAAAATATTTGTGGAGTTGAACAGCACTGTATTTTCATTTAAAGAACCCTGTGAATATCTTTTCAAAAAAGGAGCTGTCTTACATTTTTTAAATATTGTGACTTTTTTTTCAGAGAAAACTCTTAGGAGAATTGTGTATTGGCTCTGAAAGAGAAAAAAAGAAAGGAAGAAAGAAAGAAAAATGAGTCTTACAAATTTTCATCCTCTGATTCCTGTGATTAGAGCAGGTTCTTCACCCATATCTTCTCCCCTTCAGACACATACCTGAAATAGCAGACTGTAGAGTTCATACTTACAGCAATGAGGGGCTTTCCAAGTTGGAAAGTTTCTGGAGATTGAGACAGAGTGTTTAAAATATCTTGGGGAAGAAATGAAATGTCACTCTTCTGTCTCTTGTATATTCAGTGGGTAGAGGATTTGGAACCAGTATCTCATATCCTGGAAAAATCTCTTGTTGTATTGCACATGCAATGAAGACTGTCAGGTTTTAGATTTTTTTTTCAGCTGAATGCTCTTTCAGGTTTTGCTTTCTGAGACAAAATACTTACCTTTTGCCTGTGTGAGCCTGGTCTTTCTCAGTTTTCTTAGGCAAGGACATTCATCTCTTTTAGGTGAAAGCCTCTAGAATTTAAGGTGATTATTGCAGGTCTGGGTGGAGCATATGAATCTAAAAAGTCTTACTTTGCTAGAGGAGATTTTGATGTTTGTGTTGAAGTGTAAGTTGGGTGGATGCCTAGTGGATTGGGATTTTTGTGTTTAACTCCGTAAGTTGATACAGAAAATGTAAGATAATGTTTATATCTTGGAATTGTGAAATGATTGTTTAACTTTAATGTGTGTATCTCGAAGTGAAGTAGGCATGCAGTGTATGTGTGTGTATATGTAGATTTATAGGAGACAGCGTCATTAAATGTGTGCAAAATAATAAGTATATAAAAGCTTCAAGAGGCTGCTTTTAAAGCAAATGTTTAATTTTCTTTCTGATATTTGTACAGTGGTATTGCTTAAATTGATTTAATAAAGCTTTTTCAAAGTTAGTGAAAATGCAGTTCAGTTAAATACTCTCCCTCTCCCTTCTCCAACATCCTCCATTCCATCCCCTCCACGATCCATTGCTGCCCTTTCCTCTCTTCTTCTTCCCCTTTCTTCATTCACTGTCAGGAAGGGACGCCTCAGAAGAGTCATTTCAGCTCAGCACGCCACCGTCAGAGACTAGTGGAATCATCAGCTACAAAAGTGAGTGCCTTTATTGAAGGAACATTTCTAAAATGGAATGTTGTGTCAGCAGAGGATTTGTTGCTAAATGGAAGCTCTGTGTGCTTTGGTGGGGAATTTGGTTATTTTTACTCATCTGCAAGTGATATAAACACTATCTCTAAAGTTGAACTTCAGCACCGAATGATTCCTAGTCAAGCGCAGTAGTTTTTTTTTTTAACTTTAAAATTTGTGGTGGGATTTCATTTGTATCTGCGAACTGTAATAGAAACTGTATGAAAAGTTCCACTTTGCTTTTACCAGTTTGTGTGATGTTTTTTTGTAAATCCGTGTGCAGTTCATTTGACTCATTATTAGACGAAAGGCTTTCATTGAATAAAAAATTGTCAAGGGAAATAATCAAACACTATTATCAGGCGCTATGAAGCAATACAAAATTTCAGAGTAAAAAAACAGATTGGCATCAAAAGATGACATGAGCAGATACAATAGCAGTACTTGCTAGTTCATGTGGCTTTTCCACCTTTTTAGAGATGTACTCAGAATATGTGATAGGTTCAGTGAGGGCAGTGTTACTATGGAACTTCTAATAAAATATACTATTCTGCATATTTTAGAGCATCGGTGTTTGTCTGTATTTATTTTGTGCTACTTTTTTGTGAGATTCCAGCAAATATGAAGCTGTGTATCCATTACTACAACTGCCTGGAAATCCCATTTTTTGCTTTTAGATATTGCAGAATTTATTGCAGTATTTACAAAAAGCTTTTGATACAGGTTAAAGTATCTGTAGTAGTAGCTCTGAGACAGCAGTCCTGGGTATGAAAGAAAAGCCCTGGTTTTATATTTTGTCTTACATTCTGATTAGGATTACAAGTACTGTTAGACTAATTTTTTCTGTTTCTATATGTGTTAATTCATTAAATATTACTAATTTGACTTGTACCATTTCTTTCAGCATGTAGCAGCATTATCAATACTAAAATATCCTTTTGGGGTTCTGGGGGAAGGGCATTTTGGGATTTAAAGAAGCAAAAGTAAGTCAAACACACACACTGTATATGTATATGTATATGTATATGTATATGTATATGTATATGTATATGTATATGTATATGTACATATATCAACCTCCTCTCTTGCAAGCCATTTTCTGAGTGCATTACTTCTTGCTAGAATCACTCCAAGTGATTTCTGCAATATTAGAGCTTCAATGTGTAAAGGAAAAACGTCTACTGAAGTGCAATTCTGTGGACATAAGTGTGCTAGGTTTTGCTCCTTTCTCTTACCTAGTTTTCCTGCATTTTTTCACCATGCCCCAGTGCCCTACTGTGCGTCTGGATATACCTTGTCAAAGGTAGGTGTGCTGTCAAAACCTCAATGTGGTAGCTACAGAGTAACCTTAGTATTTGCTCTTCTGTTTTGTTTGGGACAGGACAACCAGAAAGGGTCTTGATTGGTGTTTCTAGAGTCCTAAGCCACTGTGCTTTAGTTTCTTAGTTGCTGGGAGAACATCCTGATGCACTGGGAGCAAGTCAGCAGCTCAGCTCTGCTGGACACCAGCCCAGCATCCAGAGGGGGCTTTTACCACAGACCACATCAGCTCCACCTCTCCCCCTACAATGACTGCCAGCAGTTTCAGCATGACCATCTGCTTAGAAACGACTTCTCAGCACATAGGAGGAACATTGCTCTGGTTGAGTGTTTTGTTTTGATTAAAATGTGTCTGGAGAGAGAAGGAAGGAGAAGAGGAAAGAGGAGGGAGGGGAGGAGAGGGAGGAGAAGAGAGAAAGCGAATAGGAAGCACTTCTTCAGTGCCAGTGGGAAAGAAGAAAATAACTGCAAGTTCATAGTTCTCTGTCATCTGCAGGTCACACACCTAATCTCCTCCCTCACTGTCCAGGCAAGAGACTGGTGAAAATCTGGAACAGCAGTCTTCTGAGTCCTGTTCTTTGGTAACGTTTCACTGAGTGGGCAATACCTAGACAGGACAAGCCTATAAAACTACAGGCACTTGTACCCATCTGTGCTGATAGCCATACCTTCTCTTCCTGTTTCTGGTACACATTTCTCAGTGAAGAATAGATGCCATGCTTTATGTCCTAGGTGTATATGCTTTTTCTTCTCAGCCACCCACCACCCTTGCTATGTTCTTGAAATCAATAGCTGAAAGAAACATGCATCCCTGGTTTGGCTGAGGTAATTTGAGGTATTAATTTCTTTTTGTTTCCTCCTCCTTCCTGCATGCCTTCTCCCTTCTTTTGTGCATGGGTCACATGCAGGGGCTTGGATGATGTGCTTTGGGCTCATGGAATCATAGAATTGTCGAAGCTGGAAAAGACCTCAAAGATCATCAAGTCCAGTTGTGAACCCAGCATCATATTCACCATTAAACCATATCCCTGAGTGCTATGTGTCTATGTGTCTTTTGAACACTTCCAGGGTTGATGATTCTGCCACTTACCTGGGAGCCTTGTTTCACTGCCTGACCACCTTTCAGTGGTGAAGTTGCTCCTAATACTCAATCTAAACCTCTTGTGACAAAATTTCTGTCTAATACTTCTCTGGGTTTCAAGTCTGGGAGATGTCATGTTAACCTGTGGTTAGATCCCACTCAGGCTGACCCAGCTGATGAAATGTAGAATCTGGATTTGACCTTCGCAGCTCACCAGAAAGTTTTGGAGTAGCTGGTGGTTATAGGACAAGGTGGCATAGTTTGCTGCTCTACATGGGACACATCCTGGAAGTGAACATGAGAAGTTTGAGAAGGCGGTTTTCAACACCTTTTTTCTGGACTTTTGGGGCTGTACTGGGTTACTACTGTATCAGCTGAGACTACTCAAGAAAAGGAAGGAAGACAGATCTGTCCTGAAGCAGGTACTGCAGCCAACTATGTGCTGGTTGAAGGAGAAAGCCTGAGCAAATTTCCACTGTTTAACAAAAGGGGAAAAGACTCTGTTCTTCAAGGCTTATCTGTGTTCCAAGGACATGCTTCAGGCAGTGTGAAATCCTCAGTATTTACAATTCATATCTCTGTGAAAGAGTAGGGAGGTGCTGTTAGTACAGAGCTTCTGGGAGATAAACTATGTCTTTCCTTTGTATTCCTGCTTTTGCTTGAAGAACTATTGTTTTCTGTCAGTCACCTGCAGACTGCTGCAATTCAATAGGAGTGTCATCAGAATCTGTCTTTCCTCTTGTGTGGCCATGATCACCTTTACCAGTAGCTGCTGTGACAGCCTGACCAGCAAGTACTCCGCTTGAAGGAATCCATTTGTAAAGCAGCTGATGAAGAAACAACTTTATCTCATGAAGTTGTAACTTGGCTGGGAAAGTTGAACTCCAGTCATTTCAAAAGGCAGCAGCAGTGCAGCATATCTCTGAGACCTGCCAATGACTTGAACTGCACACTCCTTGTCTCTCCGCAGACACATCTGCTGCAAAGTCTTTGACAGGCTTCTCTACCACTTGGGCCTATGGATCATTGATCATTCATTCTTGGGCTATGGGAGTGTGAGGATGCTCTCCTGATCAAGATTAGGAATATGGCTGAGTCAATTATGCAGGTGATTCCGGAGTAGGAAGCTATAGAAAGGCAAGTCTGGCAGAACTTCTCCAGCTGCTTGTTTTGTCACACTCATTTATTGCCTCAGGAAGAGCTGCCAGTTCTTCCTAGGGTACCAGTGCACAGAAGCCTCATGGTCATCATATGCCAGAACCAGGACTATTTTGCCTGCTTTTAGACCAAAGATGGCAAATTGCCATCAACAAATCTCACATGCTTTTCTTTAAGCTTGTTAATTCAGCTCTTCCTAGTTTAAAAAAAAACCATACTACACGCACATACACTACATACGCTACACACACACACACACACACAGCCCCTCCCCCACAAAAACCAAGCAAAAATCCAAACCAAACAAACTTGTTACTTTGAAAATGTTGTTTTGTATCTTGGCACTGTAAAGACTGGTGGGATCCCTTTTATTCCTTTTGCCTTCCTGTGCAGCAGCTGTTTGCCCAGGTGGCAGGATGTAATGGAAGCTCTGTCTGCACAGCTTGCAAGGACTGTTGCCTGTATCAGGGATGCTATTTGAGCTTGGGGCAAGACCATGACAAACTTGTAAAGAAATACTGGTTTTGTGCCTGCATTGTGCTGGGTTTTGCTGTGGTGTTTAATTCTGCATGTCCTGAGTTTCCTGCATCTGCCTCCTAACCTCTTGGTTATGGGAGAATGATTGTATTTGGGAGACTTGGAAGCAAGGCAGTGTGTCTCATTAAGCAGCAGTGCTGAGTCAGAGAACACTGAGGTACAAATTGCCCAGAAGGTCTTTCATCTGTGGTCAGCTGACTGCAATGATTCACTTGTGTCTCCTTGTCCTGGACCCTGATGAAGTACATTTCTGGGCCAATGGTTTGGGTGACCCAAAGGAGCAAGGGACATACTGTATTGACTTAGTGAGACTAATGTTTCCTGAGTGGAGAGGATCATGGCCTGCCCTGTCAAAAGAGAATAGAGTTGTTAGGATACGATGCTGTGACCGTGGCCAGTATGAGCTCGTGTTTGATCTGATGCAAATCAGGGAAAGCTAAATTTCAAACAATTATACAATCATAGAGTGGTTTGGATTGGAAAGGACCTTAAGATCACTAGTTCCAGTCATTGTGTGATAGGCAAGCACATCTTCTGCCAGACCAGAGCTCCACTGAGCTTGGCCTTGAATGTGTCCAGGGATGGGGCATCTGCAAGTTCTCAACCTGTTCCAGTGCTTCACCAACCTCACAGGAAAAGCTTTTTTCCCAATATCCAATCTAAACCTGCCCTCTTTCAGTTTGAAGCCATTACCCTTTGTCCTCTCACTACATGCCCTTGTAAAAGGCTGTCTCCATCTTTCTTAGACTCCCTTCAGGTACTGGGTGACTGCAGTTAGGTCACCCTGAAATCTTCTGTTCTCGAGGCCGAACAATTCCAATTCTCTCAGCCTTTTTTCATAGGAGATATGCTCATCCTTCTCATAATTTTGATGGCTTCCTGTGGACTCAATTCAGCAAGTCAATATCTTTACTGTGCTGAGGACATCAGAACAGAGTACAGTATTCCAGGTGGGGTCTCACCTGGAGGGGCAGAATCCCCTCCCTGCCCTGCTGCCCACTCTGCTCTGGATGCACCCAGCACACGTTTGGCTCTCTGGGCTGGCAGTGCCCAGGGCTGGGTCATGTCCAGCCTCTCACCCACCAGCACCCCCAAGTCCTTCAGGGCAGGGCTGCTCTCGGTTCATCCTTAAGCGTCATGCTGGGAGTTGCCCCAGCTCAGGTGCAGGACCTTGAATTTGGTGTTGTTAAAACTCATGAGATTCCCATGTTCTCACTTCTCCAGCCTGTCCAGGTCCCTCTTAATGGCTTCCTATGCGTCAACTGCACCACCCAGCTTGGGGTCATCTCCAAATTTGCAGATGGCTCTCTTGATGCCTTTGGCAGTTGTCATTAAGGACGATATTAAATAGTCCTTAAGGACCCCTGAGGGACATTGCTGGTCACTGTCCGTTGGAATTCTGAGCCATTGATCCTGCTTTCTGCATGCAACTGTCCCAACCAATTCTTTTTCCACATAACAGTCCACCCACTGCACCCATTAAATCCATCTATCTCCATTTTAGAGAGATGGATGTTGCAGGAGATGATGTTGAAGGCCTTAGAGAAGTGCAGGTAAATGATACCTGTAACCCTGTCCTTGTCCACCGATGTAGTCACACCATTAAAAAAGTGTGGAGTATAAAAGATTGTGGATGATACAACCGCCCCCAAGACAGGCCCCTGGGACTTAGTGCCTTAAGACAAAGAAACCCCTCAGAGCGATGCCCCCCCTCCTTACCAAAACCTCTGTTATCTATTAGGATTTCTATTGGTCTTTAAAGTTGTTAGGTGATTGGTTTTTTCTTACTTAGAATTTT
>WBND01000229.1:745036-781268 GCA_013398595.1 Tychaedon coryphoeus | reverse complement strand
AAGAAGAATCAGCCTCTAGGGTCAAGCTATGGTTCTATAGGCATGCTACAGAATTTTGGGATGGGAGAGTCACATTCTTGGTGGAAGCAAAGAAAATCAAATATCTGGGTGCCTCCAAGCTTTGCCCAAAGTAAAAAATGTTTGTGCAGTAGGGTAGTTTAAAATATTTTTATACATGCAAAAACTTATTCTATAATGCATGATGTTATCTGCTTTGAGGGTCAGATCTCATAGCTAATGAGTTACTGGTGATGTAAAAGTAGGTGCCAAGGTGCTAAAATAATTGAATCTCTACAAAGAAATAGCAGTAAGGGTCTCATCAGTTCACTGCTAAAACTTTGATAGTCAACCTGGCAAAATGAAGCACAAAAGAGTAATGGGATGGAGGTCTGACAAATTGGCTGTCCTAATGTTCTTGGTTGTCCCATGTGACAGTCTCTGCCTCTCTTCTGCTTACGATGTTTTTCACTGAACTGCTTGCTCTGTGTCTGGGTTCTGCCCTAATATCCTGCCTTACCTGTTGAACCAGAAGTTGGTGGTATTTGCAGTGTTTCTGTGTACATTGAAGCAGCAAAGCTTAGAGCAAGAGTGTACAAAAAAAGCTTAGGGGAATTTAATGGCTGGAAATGTGAGATGTCTGAGCATCAGGGTAGGGTATAGGTGTAACTTAGCGTGTGAGTGCAATAATTGTGTGATTAAATTCTGTCTGGCAGTAGCAAATGTGATCAATGCATATAAGCATTTTAAAATCAGCATTGGCTGTGTCTCCGTATTTGTTTTGTGAACAGAAGTTGCAGTCTCAGTGAGTAGAAATATTTGTCTTTGATTTTGTTTCAGTAAAGTTTCAAAAAGTACAAATGACCATATAACTGCCTGTTTTATTCTGCTGCTTGAGAAAGTACTTATGCATTGAGAAGACTGGCAGAAGAACATCGTGTGGGTAATCACTGCTAGTCAGCATGGCTTGAATTTCTAATAGTAAACCTTGAAAACCTGATGTGCTGAGGCAGCTTTTCATTCACTGTTTTTTTTTTTTTTTCCCCAGTGTCATGAATTCAGGAAGTTCAGTTTTCTTCAGTTAAGGAATGTCTGAAATTTGTTAAAAAGAATGGTTAGTCACAAAAGGAATTGCAATATCCTAATGAATTGCATGATCTAGGCTGTTGCATGCTGTAATGATGAAGTGATTTTTTTTTTTTGACACTGATGCTCTTAAGTTTTGAATAATCTGTTAACTTACAGAGGGAGCTTCCTGAGGCTGTGCAATTCCTTGTGTACCTACTTATTTAGCTTCTGTAGGATTGGAGCTCTGGGAGGAGTACATGATTGATTACAAATAAATGTTTGCTTTTACTTTAAGAAGAGTAGCATTCAGGTTTTTCTGGACAATATATTTTTTCCACTGGTGCCAGTAGTATCACCTGTATTCTAAATATCTGCTCTTAGAAGAAAAGAGGCATTGCTGAACATCAGGAATCTCCCTGCCTTGCATATTCAGTTAGGCATTCTCCCATTAGAGATTTTCCCCTTGAAATCTTCTACATTATTGCTACTCCATTACATAAAGTATAGGCTGCCATTCTATAATTGTCATGAATAACAATCATGAATTCCTAGTGAACCACTTCTGTTTTGTCTCAGAGGAGGGGAGAAGTATTTTTTCCCCTCACTCTTTACTGTGAAATACAGACCTGAACATTTTTTGTTACTGCCAGTATTCTAAACCTGTACTGTTGCTTATCATAAAGGCCCTTAGTGTATTTGTTACCTGCAGTTATGTGTCCATGGCCAGACTTAAAAGTTTAAAGCAGACAGATGACAGTGTGGCAGCAGGGCCTTTGTTGTCCATAGCTGGGAGTGTACCTGCTCTATAGTTAGGTTGTACTGGCTGTGTCTTTTATATTTTGTGAACATACAGCATAATGTTTGTGGCTCTAGCCATTCTTGCCCCTACCACCACTTCTGTCCCTGTCTAAAACTTCTGTATCCTTTTAATTTCCTTCCACCCTGCTATCTGCTGCCTGCCTTGTCCCTGGGAGTTAGGGCTCATGCTGTCTTACAAAGTTGTTGACTGAATGCAGTCCTTTGCATGCTCTGTTTTGCTGGAGGTTTTCCGCTTGTCTTTCCAGTCTTTGTGTAAAGCCAAGTGCCTTCCTTGCATGCATGTTCTCTGGGATAGAGGAGTGCAGAGCTGAGGCAGAGGTCCTGACACTAGTCTAGGCTTGCAGAACTCATTCTGTGATTGTAGTTTTCTGTGGATGATACAACAGTGCCTGAAAAAGGCCCTTGGGATTTTGTGCCCTGAGACAATGAAACCTTTCATGAGTGATGGTCCGCCCCCTCTGCCAAAACTCCTGTTATCATTTAGGATTTCTATTGGTTTTTAACTTTACTAGATGATTGGTTTTTTCTCACCTAGAATCTTAAAGTAATTGGATAATTTCTCAACTTATAATTTTACTGGTTAGAAATTCAATTCCTCTGAAACCTATAAAGACCTCTTGCTGTGTTATGTAACCAGATTTTGCTGGTAGAACCCTTCGAAGAAATAAAGCTACTTTGGAAACCTCTGCGGCAACTCCCGAAGTCTCTCTTGCTAGCTTGTAGCTGGCACTCTGCCTCGGGAGCCCTCGGAGCTATCCAGATTCCCGTAGCAGCCTGAAGCTAGAACCACCCTAGCCCCGGCAGCTACGGTTTTCACAGGATAGGCATGCCAAGAGCCTGGTTGCGGAGTGCTTGGTGTCTGGGAGGATGGATGGTGGCTCCTGGGAGTGAGTTGAGGGGTGGGCAGCATGTGCAGTTCCTGTGGAGGGGTTGATGGCTGCCTGAAAGATTGAAGCTTGCAGAAACTGAATAGGTTACTTTAGCCAAAGGCATGGGCAGCAGGAAAGTGAGTGGCTTCTGAGGCAGCCTGAAAAGGAAAGGGTGGGTTGGATGGCAGCAGGACAGAGCTCTTGTTTTGTAGGTTTGAAGAAGGAAAATATTGCAGTGGCATGATACTATTCTGTTCCATAAGGACTGATCAACAAGCTCTGCCTCTGTGTTGTCCTTAGCAAGTCTTTGCTCACTGAGTCAAGGCAGCAGCCAACCTGGCATTAGCACACACTCCTTCCATCTTTGTGCTCTTCTCTACCGTCGCTGTCCTCTTGTCTTTTCTCACAAATATTGTAGGGTTTCCACTTCTCTGTCACATTTTTTCCTAGCTATCCAGTCAAGCTTAGACCTGTGAGGTTTAATGCAACAGATCTCACAGGCATGTGTAAAGGTCAGAAAGGGTACTGGGAATAAGTGGATCTGCATTGTTGCTGTGCTTGCCTGAAAAGGGTAGGAGATAACTGCCACAGGGAGCAAGTGAGTCTAAAAGGCTGATACAGGGAGTTTCTTACTTTATATTCATTGTGTGTTGACTGCCACAGTGCAAAAGGCAGTGTAATTGTATATAATCACATTTCCTCAAATCCCAGTGGCTTCACTCATGACTGTTTAGTGTGGTCATGCCCCTAAGCATTGAACGCAAGCATGGTATTTGAGACAAACATGCTATCACAGGTGCTCCTGACACAGAGCTGGGTGTGCTGCTGTAAAAAAGCAAGTTCCTGCTGTTCTAGCCTCAATGGAAAAGCTCTCTTGTGCCTTTGTAAATGTTGTGCAGGGAACATGGACACTGGGGATGCTTTTTTCCCCTCTGCGACATGGTACTACTTCGCCATCAGGTGACTGGACACATACCACACTTCAACACAGTATGTGGTGGAAACAGGATTAAATCAGCTATGTTTACCTTCATGCATAGGTATGGCCCTGAGACCCAGCCTTGGCTGTTCTGTGATTCTTAGTGTTGTTGAGATGCTTCTGAAAATGAGCTTTTACAGATCACTGTAATATTTTGTGAATGCTTGTCTCCTAGATTCTGCTAGGGGAAATGTAAAATGTTTTCATTTGCATTTAAAAGTATGTCTGTTTTTATGGTTGACATGTCTGCCAGAAGTACCAAGAATATACCCACATACATCTAAATCCAGAAAGCTTTTTGGTTCTTGCTCTATAAATCAGAACTTTGGTGGCTTTTTTTAAAAGTGCAAATGTGTCTTGGTAGGGTTCAAGAGCTTTTTGCTTTGTTGCTTATAGGCTAGAAACACTAAGCAGGAGATTACACTGGGCTGCAGGTTTAATAAACATAGTTGACTGACTGTAGTTATTATTTTTTATTAGTGACCTAGATGATAGAACAGATGGCGTTTATGAAATTTGCAGCAGAAAACAAGCTGGGAAGAATGCAAGTGTGTTGAAGAACAATGTGGGGTTTCAAAATCATTCCAACAACCTGGAGAAAATATACCAAGTAAAATAGAACGTCTTACTCCTGCAGGAAATACTGCAGATATGCAAGACTGTTGAATAGGTGTTAGTTTTCAGAGTGATTTATGAAGTTTAAGGTACCACAGTTGCTCTTGGAGGGTAGTGGGTGTCTTGTGCTGGGAAACTGATCTTTTGAGCTGCAAAGAATGCAGCATTATTCTATCCCACACAGAACTTACAAGGCCTTTTATTGGAGTGCTGTGTGTTGAGGTAGATCAGCTGGAAACAGATGACAACTCTCGGATGCTTTGAAACTTTCACATACTGTATGGAAAAATACTTACTGTGCTGGGGTTATTTATTTTAGAGAACGGAAGGCTGAGGGGTGTTCATGAAAGTCATCCAGTGTGTGGAACATCTGCCTTGAGTAAGAAGTAAAACTGTTTTCTGTGTCATTGGGTGTACAGCAAGATGCAGTGTGTTTGAATTGGATCAAGGTGGGAGCAGTGTCTAAACAATGTAGCAGAGGAGGGCGAACCTGGGAGTGTTGTGAAATCACTATTAGTTTTTAAGAATAGAAGAGACAAACATTTGACTGGAGCAATAGGAGTATTATAGGTATAATGGATCTCTCTTGGGGAAGGAAAATATGACCACTTGACTTTTCTAGCTCTCTTTGTGGGATTATTTGCTCAAACTTTCTGCTGATACTTGATTCCATATATTAAGTATCTGCTTTGATGAAGAAAATACCATCTCATAATGGACAACGTTATTCATTTGTTCTTGTCTGTAATGACAGAATTCCCTGTGGAAAAGTGTATAAGGCTTATGTAAGTATAAGACAGATCAGAAAAAAAGACACAAGCTTCAAACTTCTTGAGGTTTTTTTTTTGGTTTTTTTGTTGGTTTTTTTTGTGAAAGACTGATGGCTTTCTTTCAGCTGCTCATCTCCATTTGGAGCACTTGCCTACCCATTTGTTTAATGACAAAGAGAACCAGAAGGTGAATTGAAAGCAAATAAAAATTGAAGCATACATGGGGTAGCCTTACAGAATTGTTGGGAAGCCTCTTCTGCAGACATATATGTATTCATGTGTGTGATAGGGACTTAACAAGGAATCAGTTACCAAACAGCCAAAACAGAGCTTGGTAACTCTAGGTATGTATTAATTGTTGATAGATAGGTGTAAGGCTTTGGGAAAATCCAGCTTCAGGTTGGACTGTGGAATCTTGAAATTTCCTACTTGTGCTTTAACTTTTTAAAGATATTCAAATACCATCATGATCTTAAAAAACTGTTCAATAGATGGTTTTTATGTGTTTAGGGTTTTTTATGTTTTCATTCTTTTGATGAAAAAATACGGGAAAGTTAAATGACATCAATTAGCACTGAAATCTAGCTTAAATGAAGACCAGATAAATGCTCATTAAGAACCTAGGTTTGGATTATCCCGGTGTAACAAGGGTCTTATCTTTAAAAAGAGCAACTGTTTAAACCTTGTGTAATGTAGAACTCTTCTAAAACTAGATCTATTTTTGCCATTGATTTTTAATGCTTTTTTTCGTGAAAGGCAGTGCAGATTGAGATCATAATTATTATTAACATGTAATTTCTCAAGATTTTTACAGTTTTAGTATAAACTGAAAGTCTGTTGACAAGAGACTGTATTGGTTGAGCTATTTTTATTACTCTCTAATTTTTGTTGTTGTTGTTGTTGTTGTTGTTGTTGTTGTTTTTCCTAACATTATAAGCGTAAAATGTGGTAGGAGGTTGTCCAAATCTGAAGTAGGTGCTCTTGGAGTTTTCCATAAAAAAAAATTGGCAAAGGACATGCTGTACCATCATATTGATTTCGTACAGGATGTTATTTTTGAGCTTGCACAGGCAGGTGTGAAAATGATGCTGCCTAGTCAAGGGAGATGGGACACTGGTTGTTGAAATACAAGGAGGCTGCCTTAACAGATTGCTAACACCTCTAACACTTCTTTCTGGTGTCATCTATAGTAACAGTTCAGATGATATTTAGGCAAAGAATAGAGAACTTTTTCTCTCATTATTTGGCCGTGTACCTTCCTTATTTTTATGTTTTCTGAGGCATCAAAATTGCAGGACCAGACAGTATGAGTCCAACTTTATCTAAAATGTGTCCATTCTACATATGAGGAGCCTTTCCTGGCTATAGGGAAAGTTCAACAACTACTGTTGAAATTCACTGTGGGAGAATGGAAGTAAGTAAGGTTGCAGAGAGATTTTGCCAGATCTTGGCTGGTGGATGTTTATTGATTCCTTTTGTCTGCAGTGTTTTAGGATCAGTATTTTTAGTTAAGATGTTCAATGTGACAGCCAGTTGCTGGGTTAACTTACAGCAGTTCAGTTATTTCTAATATTTAATTAACATTGCTAGTGAACACATTCTTTCGGTTCTTTCAGTTTTTAGCAATACAGAAAATACCGTAGAGCTATCAGCAGAATACACAATTAATTTATAAAAAGTTATTAAAATATATTAGAGTTTAACAGAATGCTTTCTAGAACTCTAATTTTAAAGCAAGTCACTTGCAGAATTGTAAGAATTAGAGCTCTAAGTAGACTCTGACATGTTTTGCAAAACCACCTAGTCTTTTACTGTGTACTCCAGTGGCATATTAATAAAATACGTTTTTGTAAATTGCCTGCTGTGTCAGATTTATGGATATGCCTGTAAATGTCAATAGATCCATGATGTTAACAGGACTTAGGGCTGGAAGGGGTTGTCTAGTATATCTTTCTGTTGTGGCATACCGAACAGTCATGATCATACCCTGGGAGTTCATAGTGCTCTGTGCTGGCATTTATTGAACACAGATAACCCAGAGACATGCAGGTTCTACCAAAATCTACCCACTGCCCTGCAGCGACAAGGAATTTATTTCTGCATGTGATGCTGAGCCCATTGTGCAAACTGAGCTTTTGGGTACAGGTGAATGCAGGCACTTTCTGTCATTCACATCTATTTCCTCCCTTCCCCAAGGAAACCAACAGGACAATCCACCTCCTCCTCCTTATGTAAGCTGACCAAGATGAAATACTCCTTGGAGTTGCAAATTGGGCAGTTATTGTGCATATGGGTGTGCATATGGATGAGACATACCAGGCAAGGATCTAACGAAAAGGATTGCTTTCACTATCTGGTTTTGCTTCCTTAGCTGTGACTTATCTCAAGTACTAATGGGAAAAGTAGAAACAACCATGAATAAACTGGCCAGTTAGATCAATATGAAGAATGCTTTTTGGTGCTTTCTGACAGATAGCTAAAGCATGAGGTTTGCTTTATACACATTGTGTTGGTCAGTCTGTTGACTTCAGGCAGCCATAACAAAAAGGAAGATTCATATTTCAGACTTTTTTTGTGTGTAGTTATAATATGCCTGGGCATGCTGTGTTGAAAGACTGGGGCATGCTGTGTTGAAAGACTGTAAAAAGAGATTGCACGTGTGATTTCTCTTGTGCTGTGTTTTGCATCTCTCTGATGCCAAGAAGCAGTCAAGAAGCAGTGTTGTGCTCAACTGCATCTGCATCATTCCTTCTAGAACTTCTTTATAAACTATGGTGCTAGCAATGAAGGAGCTGTGCTTGCTGGAAATGCACGAATGTGTGAATTGGTGTGCTAAACAGATTAGATGACAGAAATTCAGATGAAATAATCTGTTAAGGACTATGACAGAAAGATGTCATTATTCTTTGAGAGTTGATTACTAACCCTAGAATACCTTTGGAAAGCATTAGCCAAGAGCGCATGCAGAGCCAAAGGATGCATGGACTTGTTAATTGTATTAGCATAATTGTTGTTAGATGTTACAGAATAATGAAAGCCAGTGGCACCTGCATTGTTAATGGCACTATTATGTTGCTATTATTTAAGGGAAAAAGCAAGAATAGTCAACATGTGGAGAAGAGAGGGATTTTGAAAACATACAGCAGCATTAATAACTGCTATGGAAGTAACAACTTTCTAGCTTGTGTTTCAAGGAAATAAACATTTCTCTGTGCTTTTCTGATTTTGCTTGGTTTTATCAGGTGTCTGGGTTTCCTAAACCAAAGAGACCTCAGTAAATATATAAATGAATAATTTGAGCCATATTTTCCTACATCTTACTTTTTAAATTTGCCCTTGAGCTAGCTAAGAGGAGATCAGGGTTTGCATTTACAAAGGAATACAATGCTTACAGCCCTTCAGTGCTGTGAGTGACTTTTTTTGGCATTCTTTCCAGATAAGACATTTTCTTTACAGAAGTTGTGTCAATATAGGCAACATCTGCCAGTATTTTCAGGTTAATCTACATTTAGCTTTTGTCGTGACAATAAGCCTTCATGCTAACTTTTGCTTCCTTCCTCAGTTGGTGAGATGAAATCTAGGCAGTGCAAAATTAAGAGCAAACAGATGTTTTGATCAAACCTGATCAAGTCAGCTTTCACTTGTAAGGCTTCTTCTAATTAAATTGCTGCAGTTTTTTGCCCCTAGATGTATGAAGCAGATTCTGTTTATTCCTGCAAAAACTGTAAGACTGCAACAGTGAGAAAAGTTTGATCTCATACTCTGGATTTATCTCTCCTTTCAGTAAATCATGATTATCTAAACTTCTGTCTGGATCAGGCAAAGTATATCAAAGAAGAATTTTCAAAGTCAAACTATAGCTCAATCTCTGTTTAGAATAATTTACCATTAATGTAATGCAAGGTTCTTCCATGAGTCAGCTCAGGAAAGATTTATCATGGCCAGGAAATAGCCCTTAGATGCAATTGTTTATGTTTAAGCGCCTGTACCCAGCTGCCAGTCCCACTCAGTTTCCTTTTAGACAAGACAAGCTGCTAGTATTGTCTTCCTGCAGGTAAAATGCACTAAATGCTCAGCTGTTGTGTTTCACAAAGCAGTGTTTGGTGACAGACTATTCCTTTGCATGCAGAGGAAAAAACAAAACAAGTGCCTTTGTTGTAGACTTCTGTTCACCTCAGCAGTAAAATTTGCCCTGTGGAAGTAGTGTGTAAAATTTGTATTGCAGTTTTGATGGAAGCATACCTTCATTTCTGGAGCTAGTCCTTTTGCTAGTTTGTTTATAGAAATAGTTCTGATGCCTTCCTGATTCACTGGAGTTGGCTGTCCTCCTCGAGGTGTGAATGCTGTCTTACTCTTTGTGCCTTCAAAGAAAAGTTAACAGTTTTATAGAACAGCAAAGAGTACCTTGGTGCTGCGTCATGTGCTTACATAGCTAACAGAACAAAGCACCAAACTAAAGGTTAGTATCCACAAAATTAAGCCCTTTGAACATCCTTTTAGGGTTAACTAAAACTGTACATGTCTGTTGTGCATAGAGTCACACCAGACTATCTGTCAACATTTTCTTTCTCCGTCAGAAACAGAACTTTTCTGCAACTGAAGAGATCTTAGTTTGAGAGGTGCTGAGCAATGGGAATAGGGAGCTGCCTGTTCTTGGCAGCTAGGAGAGATCCAGGAACCTGTGGCTGTAGTACCCCATACTCTGCCCCTCTCCTGTCGAATTCTTGCTCTTAAATGATTGTCTTCAAACTCAATAATAAAAAAGCCTGTAGACATGGCAGCTTCACCAGATAGTTTCAGTGTCAGAGCTGACTGTTAGACAGTTGATTCATGTGATGTATTTTTCAAGTTTGAGAATATCCTCAAAAATTAATGTTTTGCTTATGTTCTGAGTAAAATTTGAAAAACCTGTCTGAAAGCGCTATTCAGAGTTGGACACCTAACTGATCTTTGTGCTCTTGCAAATCTGTGCACTCACCCATTGTGGTTAGTGAGCTGGAATTTAACTCCTTCAATTTCATACTTTCTCTTTTTTTGGGGAGGTAGGAGAATTTAGAATTTCCTTACAGAGATTGCTTACAGGATGCTTGCTGGGACCTCAAATTAACATTCAGAATCCTGGTGTCTGTTGTATTTTAACAATTCAAGTGCATAGTTCTGTGTAACCTTTAAATTTGTTTTCAATGTCTTTAAATGAAGGCTCCAGATAATATGTAACATAAATTTAAAATACTTTCCAGTAGAAATATGTAGGAGATATAAGAGATGTAATTAAGAATTTAATTCTTTTTTACTGTGTGGTTGAAAAAACAATCAAGTTCACCAAATCCAGTTCAGCAGTTTCCATAACTAGAAGATTTCCCTCTGTCTCTGAAATCTGGTACCTGTGAACTCACAAATGTCTTCTAAAATTAAGCCAAGGACCCAAAAAGCAGCTGCTTCATCTAGTTATATCTTTTGATCTACTAGTCTGTAGAAGTTGTCCATCCACAGAGCAGGTTCAGAGCTCTAGCAAAAATAAAATCATGTAGTTGACTAACTCTGTTGTGTACAGGAAAAGTAGGTGGGTGAGATAAGATAGTCTAGCTGTAAAATTACAGAAAATAAGTACTTGGACTTTGCTTTACTGGTCTTTTATAGAGCATTGAAAAAAATGCTATTTCTTGTGGACCTCGTGGTCCAATTCACAGTATATATTTATTAAAATAGTAATCTCCGAATAAGAGAGAGTGTCTAAAAGAGGAATATAATTTAATTATAACCAAAATCCCACATAGCAGCACTGATCTTAAACTGTCTATATAAAGTGTTGCGTAGTGGTTTACTTTTAAGTGATGCTACTTTTAATACTGAAATTAGTAGACTTTTCTGCAATTTCTAGGTTTGGCTCTCACTCTTGATATAAACTATAGATGATTTCTCTTTAAAATTCAGGTGCAGATGTGACAGAAGCAAACGATGACTTCTCCTTTTGTATTAACCTTTTTTGTTACAAGAATATATTTGTTCTGAAAAGCTTAGGCGATTAATTTTCTGCATTAAAGGAGAAGAGCCTGCTTTTCATTCAGCAGTTTGCTTTTCTATTGCTGCAGAAACTATCTGTTTACCACGGAAAGGGACAATGTGACCTAAAGAAGATGGCTCAATCCTATTTGGCGGAATCGGAGGGGGTGGCGAAGGTTGGACATTTGCCGAGAGAAACTGTTCCAAGCACAGCGCCTGTTTTGCTCGGTGGGCTGGCGTAGCGAGGGGGACCGCTGCATCCTCCGAGGGGACCGCTGCATCCTCCGAGGTGCAGCGTGTGTGTGTGTCTGTGTGTGTGTGTGTGTGTGCCTGTGTGTGTGTGTGCCGGCGCAGTGGCTGCTGCTGCGGCATTCCGGGATGGGTTCCGCGGCGTGCCCGGCCGGAGGTGCCGCTCGCTGCGCTGAGGCGGCGCGGCGGTCGCTGCCGCTGACCTGAGGCGGGCAGCCTGCGGCTCGAGGGGGCGCGGAGAGGTGGACGGGCCCCGGCTGCGGTCCTCCCCCCGCCACCAGAGATCCTCAGCCCGATCCTTTAGAGTGGCTCATTTGGCTCTCTGTCATCGCCAGAATGCTGCCCGTGAATGTGTGTCATGATTACAATAGAGTGTGCTAACACATAGCAGCAATGAAAGCCCAGCGGGAAAGGCTACAAATTCCAGGGCTGACCTTGGAGTAAGTATTGTCTGTCTTTAATATTTTAATGGTTTCTGCATGATGCCGGCTTTTGTGCAGTCAGGAGCTTTTAGCATACGTTTGTGCTGACAGCCTGGGAGCACTGCAGCTCCAGGTTGAAGGAACACGTTTTCAATGCATTGCAGTTGGTTTCAGCAAATGTGTGAGCCTGGAGCCAGGATATTGCAGTGTGTTTGGAAAGAAAGCCTTTTTGCATATTTAAAGTTACCGAATCTTGGTGCATGAAGCATCCTGTCAGCTTGCAGGGGAAGAATCTGTCAGTAGGCCATGGTGTCTGTCTTTCTCTTCAGCTCTCTGTTGCTGTTTGTTTATCCCAGTGCTGCCTTTTAGAAAGGCCTCTTTCTGTGCTGAATAATAGAGAGCACTGCAAGAGATTAAAGCATTATAAAAATGCTGTCTGTGAAAATTCATCATGAGCAAGACGTATTTTACATATGTAACTGCACTAATGACCTGTATTGATATTCTGGAGGATTCCTGATAGTTTCTGCAGTAAGTATGTTTACCTAATTTAGCAGTCTGTTTACTTATACTCGCTTAAAACTGATTAACTAATTTGTGTGCTTTCAGCTACTTAGAGAGTAGCTAAATGAAAATGTGTAATTTGAATGTACAGTGATAGTAAGTGTAGTCTTTTATTCATAAATGCCAGCATATGTTTACCCCAGATATGCTAGTCAAAGCCAAGTATTTATTTCTATACATACATACATACATACATGCCTGTAGTCTGCACTGACATGCCAGACACGTATGTATGCATGTTACAGCTACTATGAGAACTTGCTAATTTTATCTAGGTAAATAGAGATGGTTACGTCAGATCCTTTAGTATTCCCTGGGACTGCCCCATTCTTGCTGGATTAAAAAACCCAACAAAACCCTGAATGCTGCAGATGCCTGCAGTAAAGTTATTTAGCTATGAAAGGTATTATCTCTGGCGTCTGCCATGTGTTAAAGAGAGGGCCATAGGTAAGTGTGCAGCATAGCAAATAATTTATTCTAATAATCATGTGAAGGTGACAGAGCACTTTATTCCAAGGAACAAATGTAGGTGTCATACTGGTTCCGGAGAACTACATTTGTGAAATGTCACAGAAATTCTGGATTTCAGTCAGGCATCTTTTGTAAGAGCAGTGTGTTAGCTGTGGGCAGACTAAGCTCTAGATATTTTTCTGACAAAAACAGCATTACTAATTTCTCATGAGTTTTGGAGGAGGGGTCTTATCAAAGATCTCATTAAAATGGTTTCCATGAATAATTGATAATTATACTTCTTTTGAGATGTGGCAAAATAAATATTTAAATATTTTTAAATCAGTCTTCACTGAATTATGTAATCATCTTGTGAGAATAACATCACTAGCTGCAAAGGACGAAAAAGGATTCATGTTTTTCATGTTTTATGTGTGTGTTTTTATAATATGACGTAATTGTTTACTACTTCCTCCTTTTTCACAGTAACCTAACATGCTTACACTTGCTTTGCCATATTTTCCAAATATTTAATACTGATAACATTGATAGTTATATTTTAAATTCAGTATTGATCATTGTTTTTACTAAAATATATTTACTTTTTCCATATATTTGAATTACTTTTTTCATCACACTACTTTTTGAACTTTATTTACCTGTAGAGAAAAGAAAATATCATATTTTGGTTGCTGGCACGTAGTGATTTTCATAGAGTCATTCTCTCATGATTTGCCAGAGTTTAGTCAATGCAGACTTAAATCAAGTCTCCCAGACTGTTAGTTGCAATAATTTAAAGAAGAGCATATCTAGGGGGAAAAAAAAATTCCAATTTATTCCTCGCACACTGAGTCTCATGAATTTTCTTCCGGTAAAGTTTAAATGTTGGGACTAGAATTATGTTGTCTCCCTGAGAAACAAGTGCAGTCTGTCTACTTTATATTCATTACTTGCAAAAAGCTCCTTGAAAGAATATTAAATCCAAAATAAAGCGTTCCAAATTTAGAAAGTGTAAGAAGTAGGGCTGTCATGCACTGTGATAATTTGTTTTAACAGGTTTTCATCGATCTTAAAAAAGCAAAGCTGAAGATTGAGTTCTGTAGAAGAACTGGATTGACACAGCAGTATCATCACTCAGTGAGAATTTTTAGACCCATAGTACTAGCACATCTGATATTGGACGCCCTCAGTCTGTGCCGTTACTGAGACTTTGATGGGTTACAGTAGTGAAAATGAGGAAGAATATGAGTAGCTACTGGCCAGTCCAGTGTAGGACTTGCACTTGGTGTGCACAAGCCGTCCAGTAGAGGAAGGACGATGCGCTTTGCCATAGAGTGTTTCTTGGATTTGTTCACAGCAAGGTGAATTAGGGATCTCAGTCTGGGGTTTGAAGTTAATCTTTTCTTCTTATTCAATGCCAGAGCTGTTTTTTTCTTCTCCTTTTAACCGTTCTGGCTTTAGTAGATTCCTTGTTCCCAGTTGTTACTCCATGGCAGTCTGCTTGCTCTCTCTTTGCTGCAGCCCTATGCTTTGACCAATTCTCTTGTCCCTCCACCTGGACTATCTTTGGGTCAGTTCCAGCTTCCCCTCACTGCTTCTGGTCCTGATGGAGGCTGGTTGTGCTCTAGTCTGCATGTCCTGTCTTCACATCTTACCGTGCAGTGCACCCAGGGGCCGTAGTGCAAGCATGGACTGTGCAGCACGGGATCATTTCCCAGCCTGCAGTCAGTCAGGGCCCGAACTGACTGGTGGACAAAAGGGGTACAGCTGGGGGCAAGCTACCAGCTCTGCTGCAGTGGAGATGAAGAGATAGGGCAGATAAAGTGTAGAAGTACAAAAGCAGTTTTTAAAGTCTGTACTGTACTGTTCATACAGAAACAATGATCCTCCTGGTGCGCATTGTTGCAGGTCAGTGCAGTGCAGCATGGCAGAGACTGCCCCAGTGGAGCAGCCAAAATCTGCCTGTTTATCCACCCCTTTCTCTGCAGGCCTGCATGGCCTGTCTGGTACGAACCTGTGTTCAGTTTAGCCGTTTTCAGAGTGATACATCAAGGCATTGGCTCTTAATGCATCTTGTCAGCTCAAAGGTGCTGTTGTGCTAGCACAGGTAGTCTGAAATTGAAACCAAGCTCAGCTGCTGGTGCTCCTCTGTGCACCTTATTCAGAGATTATGAGGGCGCAGCCAGCAGCCAGAGGAATTTACCCATACACAGTAGCCTTGTCAGAAATTACCTGCAGGCACATCCTTGTCTCAGTGTGCATGTCCCTGCCTAACTTTATGCCTTCTCTAAGGCATCTCAAAAAGGAAGAAGTTGCAAAAATGTAGGATGTCAAAATTGTATTCCTAATCTGTTCTAGAAGCAGTAGTACTCTTACTGCTGAAATGTTCAGAAAAAACCTGGTCAGATATCCACCTTGAAAGGTTTTGAAGACAGTGTATTAATATCTGGCAAAGTGTTATGCAGCTGAAAATATGAGCTGGACCTTAGCTGTGCTTAGCTTATTGGCCATCTGCATCTCCACTGGGGAACAGGACAGGAGTGCTAGCATTGGCTGGCTGCAAGGTTCTGGTACAAAACAGAACAAATCTTCACGAAGATGAGCTGAAAAAGCTTCCCTATAAGCTTCTGCCTTTGCTCAGTCTGCACAGAGAGTTTTTTTTTTTTACAGACAGCTAAAGCAAATTGCAGTGAGAGGCATGCTATAAGCATGTTTTTTAAAAGAAGCTTTCTTGTGAGTTGTATGGGGAAATGTGCATATGATAGCATAAGTATACTTTAAAAGAGCATCTCTGAAATCTGGCAGTGGCCAGATGTTTTTTTAAAAAACTTTTGAATGGAGATGTACTTGAGCCAACTTCTTGAAGACACCTTTGAAGTCAAATGCTCCAATAAAGATTTTATGGATAAATTTTTTATATCCATATTTGATTACCTAGAAGAAGAACTTGGCGTTTGTGAGAAAACATTTCATAATGAAATTGATGCTAACTGGATCACTTCTAATTTTCAGTAAGTGTGCAGATTTTCCGTAAGTGTGCAGGCTCTCAAACTGGAAATATTTGTTAAAAATTTCATATTACTGATGGAAGTTTATAATCAGTTTTAGTTTTCCTTTTGTTTCAATGAATCTGATTTGCGTATGAAAAACTTAAATCCCTGCTCCCCAAGATACTTTAAGAGGAGAAAAACACCCCAGTTGCATACTCTTATTTAGTTAGATGTCTGAAAAATGTTACCATGTTTCACCACTCTTGGGATTTTGTACACAAATATTGTTCCTGGGGGAAGTCCAACGTAAGCATGTGCATCAACACCAATTCTCATATTTATTTTTATTTAAATCAAGTTCATCTTAAGTCAAAACCTGTGTGGCTACTGTCAATCACTTCATTCAGGAGGATGGTCATGTTTTGGTTCTAACCGAAACTCCTTTCATAACTCCTACACTAAAACATGCGACTCTTGCTAAACCTTCTGTTCACTGGAGATGACATTATTTTAACTTGCAGTCTCACCCCAAGGAGCCTGAGCCCAACCCCAACAAGCCCCTGCAGTCCATGCAGTCCTCTGTTCGCTTTTCATTTTTGGAGGTAAGCAAGTAACCTTCCATTGTTGATGTTTTCTTCTGCATCCAAAACCTAATGATCAAAACATATTGCAAAAGGAAAATTGAAAAAAAAAATTGTGTCTCTGCAATCCAAAATATGTTTTACTTGAGCAGCTGCTGTTCTGAAGGTAAGTATTTTATTGGAAAAAACCCAGGATAATCTGCATTTTGAGACCTAGTACAGAGACTCGAGATATTGATGTATAATTCTGTGTTGCTTTTATTGCTTAGGAGTATATCTGAAATTTTATAGTTTGCTTCCTGTGATCATACCTCAGATGGTATTCTGTTATGTGAGAAGTTTAAGGTACATTCAGAAATGAGGGTGATTCATGAAACACATGGTTATTTTCTGCTTAAGTGAGGGCTAGTAGTGTGCTTAGTGAGTAGAGTGATTCAGAAGAGCACAAAGTCATATTTAGTAAATTGGCAGGACTGTTTTGTCTTCAGGACTAGGAGGATTTTAAGCTTCGCTTCTATTTCAGTAATGCTCTAGATAGCCACATACAACATGCTTTTCACCCTCTTCTTTCTTCTACTCCCGTGTTTGTTCATAAGAATAATTTTTTTGGCACTTGTCAGAAAGGTAGTTATCTTCATGAGATCAGAAAATCATTACTTGATAAGAAATACTTTGTAGTCCTTCCTATTATGTAAAATTGTAATAAATAATAGTCAGGGGTCTCGTTGGTGTCAGTTATTGAGATTCTGCTCCGTAGGGAAAGTAGTTTTTAAAATGAGTTACTAGTAAGTTATCAGTTCCTCATGGATTAAAAAAACCCACAACCAAACCGCTTTTAATTTTGGTCAGAGGTCTCATTTGTTACTGTGAGAGTAAGAACTACCACCTTGTTAAATTACATAATAAAGTATAGTTGTGCATTTTCGGTACCACCTTGAACATAGTGTGGCAGAGGTGAGGGTTGCTTGGATGTGTTAATCTGCTTCAGTATACTTTAAACTTAAAACCAAATTAGTAAGTGAGAGCCCTTCTATCAAGGCTTCATGTGACACTGAAAAATGGAGCAATAACAAAGACTTGATACGTATTTCTGAAGAAATGTTGTAGTTTTTTATATATCCTGTTTTGTTAGGGAAGAGATTGTATGACAATCCCTTATTTGTGCAATTTTCAGTATGATTTAAATAGAAAGGCTTTCTTTTCCTCAGTGAAAACACTTTTATGATGTTTGCTCAATAAATTATCAGCAAAATCATTAGGTATAGAATGCTTGAAGAAAATTAGCGTTTTCTAATTGGGTGTTTATTTTATACAGCCAGAAAAATCACTTTACTTTGTGGTGAAGGATGCGCTCTTTTTGTGGAATCAAAAATCTGTATACGAATTTTATATTTTGCATGACCTAGATGACCTCTGATGGCCTCTGCAGATGTGTGGATGTGCTGCTGTGTGAACTGTGCTGTCGATACTGCCCTAAGGCTTTTTAGAGCTTAGACCTTGTTTACCCCTCTGAGTGGCAGAGACTCCCAACAGTGCCAAGTTTGAGCTTTTCATCCTATGATGGAGGATGTTGGGAGCAGACTTTTCAGATGCTTTTTGAAGAAATAGAGTGGAAGTTATTGATACTGCTTAATGTGAAACCTCATCTCTTGATATGACTGGAAAATGTCAAAGTTCATATTAATTTTTATCAGGTTATTTTGTCCTGAAATTTATGTAAGGCTCTGCCAGAATGGTTATTTTTTCCCTGGAGTGGAAATGTTTAAAGTCTGATTAAATCTGAAACAGGGTGCTGTATTTATCTCTGGCTGTAAAGGACTGCTGGTATATTGAACATCAAATGTTTTAGCTACTAGTTACTCTTAAGCTTGACCTAGTGTAGTGGAAAGATGAAATGTGTTGGTTTTTAGGGTATATAAATAATTAGCATTTCCTGTTCCATTAGCTCAGACTACTCCCATATGAGGGAGGAGAGGAATTACTTCAGTGACACTACTTTTGCTTACATTCAGAAACGTTAACATGGGAGCCTTACCAGGATGAATGGATAGGGTTTTCCAGTGATATTTCTCCCTCTCTCTAACATGCTGGCTCATCTCCCTCGTGGCCTTTGACTTGCACAGCTGCTCCTTGGGCGGTTGTTTTTGTTGAAGTTCTGCTTATAGCAGTTGTCACATACAGTAGTAGTCTAAAGGGAGCTTTTGCCAGCTAGATGATGAAGATCTTTTCAAAATAAACAGTAACATCCTGTGAATGGAAATACCGGCCTGCTGGTACAGTGTGAAGCTGTATCCATTCTTTACTTCTGAGAGAGGGTGGGGGATGAGTTCAGATCTCAGGAGCACAGGCACACATTTACCATTGTGTTTTTATCTTTGGTTTGAGTCACCTGAAAACTTCCAGCTGCTGTTTGGGGGAAAAGTACTTGCAGTTTTAGTACTAATAATTATAAGCAGCAGATTTACAAGGAAAAGGAGAAGATGATGTAAATAACTGAGCACAGCTACTGAAGTATTTAATATCCTCATGCTTCTAACAAAATTTTAATGCTTTTCTTCACTGTGGATAATTTGGAGTCCTTTGTCACAGTAATGGAGAGTAGAGTGGGGAAAGTATTTGAGAAGAACTAGGAGGAAACACTTAAGTGCTAGAAGTTGCAGTAGCTTCTAGTAAAACCAATGAAGAAAATGGAAATAGTAAATTTAAAAAGATATAACAGCATGCGTTTGAACTTGAAGAGTAAAGAATGGTGACTGTCAACAAAAAAATCTTTTTATTCAACCTTTTGCTTTAGTGATGTCACTGATACTGGGCTGGGGAAAAAAAATCTCTAAGGCAGTTGATAGAAAGCTCTTAGATTATACAAAAAAGAAAAAAATTTAGTGAATTTTCCAGAGAGCCTTTGCTCAGGAGCACGAGTGTCAGGCACTGCACAGACATAAATGTTACTACCTGGCTAAGACTGGTGAAGAGGTAGATAGGATTCATTCTGAAGCTTTGAAAAGGAAAGCGTCAAGTAAAAAAGCCCATTTACCCTTTTTTTTTTTTTTTTGTGGGTTAATTTTTTTGCAGACTATTTAGTGAGGAAAAGCCAGTTCACTTGACTGTATCTACAGCTGAGTTGGCAGGAAGGCAAATGAGGGTTATTATCTATACCTTTTGGTAATGTAAGCTGCTCTTTTGGGATGCTTGTGAGGGTACCACTGTAAACACTGCATTTTACATGAGGTCATGTTGTCAAATGACTATGTACGTGTTACCAAGGGAAGCAATTAGAACTGGCATGGATTAAACCTCATCCTATGCCACTGAGTAGAAAGAAAAACAAATGTCAGTGTTACGGACAGCTTGGTCACTTTTTGATATTTATTATTAAATTTTTGTATCTGGAAATTGCCAAAAAATGTTGACACTTGCATTTTCTTTAAATGTAACCTGAATCTATAATACGAATGAATAACATTACAAACGGAGAATTAGTATGAGACTTTAAAATATAATTTTATACAAATTAAAAATTCAATTATTAAATTTTATATGAAACTCTATTAAGCTGTCTAAATTAATATACCAAATTGTTGAATAAAAAAAAATAAAAATAAAAAGTCAGTGTGCTCCTATTCTTCCACTTGCTCTGTCTGCATCTCCTTTTTTCCCCCATGACATTCTGCATCCCAGAATCAGATAAAGACAGAAAGCTGAAAATAGCTACTTTCTAACAACTGTATTGGTCTGTATTGTGAAATCATCAATGACATGGAAGGCTTCTGTTGAAAATTCTAGTGAGTCTAGTGATTTTTTTATTGTTGTTCCGAAAGTAAGCGTGTTTAAAGAGCTTTTAAATGTTTCCTGGCTCTGTGTGATGCTGTGTGAGCATGTGGGGCGTGCACACCCATGTGAAGAATGTAACGGGCAGTTGGAATTTCGTTTGCTGATTGGTTTTTACATTTCTGAAGGCAAAAGTTTGTTTCTAAACTTAGCAGTATTCCTGTGTTTCGGGAGGGAAGTGTTGGAGTGTTCTGCTGGCTGTGCGGGCTGGCTGGGCTGGGGCGCCTGGGTGGCGGTGGGGCTGCTGGGCTGAGCTGCCTCAGGGACTTGCCCAGCCAGACCGATGGCCAGGGGCTGCCCAGCCTGTCCCTGACGCTGCTGCTGTGACCGTGTTCCTGCCCTCTTTTCCGTTAGCTCCTGATGATGTGGCTGCACCGAGTGGAATCTCCACCGTGAGTGAGAGCAGGCCTGTCTTAGGAGCGAGGAGGGAGTGGGGAGCGCTTTTCGGCGCGGGGGCACAGCGGCAGCGTGTCCTTGGGCCGGCACCCTGCTGCCCACTCAGACCTGAGCGACAGCCAAGGTGACAGCTGTTACACACGCTGGTTAATTATTAAATCTGATGTAAGCACACAGTCCAGGTAAACAGGGAATACTGCAGGAAGTGAAGGCTAGTATTCACTCCCTGATGAGGAGGGACTTGTGCAGAGACATGGTGTGGTTCTCTTGAGGTAGAGCAAACTTGTCGTTGAGGAGTTAGCTATTAAATTTGGACTCTTCTGGTCTCAGAGTAGTTCTACTTCTATGTAATTTTACTATGGAACTGCTACATCTTGGATCCATAAGATTTTATAAAAGATGTGAGGAATACACGTCAAAGGATGCCTCCCTTCCCTCCTTTCCTCAGTGACGTAGCTGTCATACCCAGGGATTTGCAAGCAGACATTTTTCTTTAAAATTTATTTCTGCCTTTGCTTTCTGATACAAGTACAAAGTACGTTGACCTTAAGGTTATGCTGAAAGATGAAGCTGTTGATTTGTTACCCTGAAGGGGGAGGTTCTTGGGAATGGCTGACGTGGATGAGGTAAAGAATCACTTGGCTCAACTTCTTTCTCAAATTTTTCCTTAACATGAGGAAATCCTGCTGTTTCGTCTCTCAAGGTAATCTGGTTAGTATTCATGGACATCAGCCATAAAGCACGAGTTTCTCAAGGTGAAATAAATTGATCATTGCCTTTCTCCTCCCAAAACAGTCTGTCTGCTCTGAAGTTATTTTTATGTCCTTGCTGTTCTCTCAACTCTCTTTGACACTACTTCGAAACCTTACACTTTCTTCAGCTCTTTCCCAAACTCTCCCATATGAAGACTTGTCAAAGGTCAAAGGGAGAGCTGTTTCCATTAGAACTTGAAAATGGAAAGTGAAAACCAATTTCATTGCATGTATAAATTTTTCGTGATGTAGAACTGAGTTTTGAGGATTGGTTAAATAAAAGCAGCCCCTTACTCAGCAGATGTGATCTGTTGTGGGCTCAAGTGTGCTATTCTAGCTTTAGCTTTTGAAATACTTTTTAAAGTTTTCAGTTTTCTGAACTCTCTGGAGGCACAACAGAGCAGAAGATTTTTGGTATTGAGTCATCACTATTTTGTGAGTGCTAGTCTGCTACATGTGTATACTGAAATTGTTATTGTAGTGGCATTGCACCGTTGTAAACGAAGGTTCAGCTGAAAACTGCAGGAGCTGCAAAACTGTGATCAGCAAGCATGGGGTCCATTGGAGGATCTTTACTATTAGTTTTCATCCAAGAGGGATATAGGGATGTGGGTTTCTGATTCCATGTGGGATTTTTTGAGCTGGTGCTAAAGGAGGTGTGGTTTTACTTGCTCCACAGTGATGCAAAATGTTAATGTTATGATGACGTTATAATATTAATGTTATGATGATGTTTTGTAGGAGTATAAAGTTTGATTTTCTTGTATCATAAAGATTAGACTTTAAGTCCCAGAACAAACTGAATTCTTCAGTATGACTTTGTCTTATCCGCATGATTTCAATTTAATTTTTGGCTTATACTACTTGATATTATTCTGCAGAAAGATTTAAGTATATATATTTTAGATCAAGTAAAGCAAGGGACAGGAGCTTCCCTCTAATTTATAGGAACAGAATTCTAGAAAGCTTACCAGAAATAGAGATCTTTGGTTTAATCCTGTGTTGTTGGGTGTTTGGTTTTTTTTGGGGAAGGGGTGTGTGTGGTTTTTTTGTTTGGGTTTTTTTTTTTGTTTGTTTGTTTGGTTTTTTTTTTAGTTCATGTGTAAGGCACATCTTAAGAAATCAAGGAAGTTCTTGTGACAGCTGATTTTCTGGTGGACTGAAAGCTACAGACCCAGAGCTCATTGAATCATTTTAAATGCCAGTTTGTTGATCTCCTCTCCCTCAACTCTCATAAAAATCCTCCCAAAGTACTTGTGTACTGGTTTTATTAAATCTTTTGGCCTTTCAGGTTGTATTTTGTGTTTATCATTGAATGTTAAATTTTGAATTTAGTATGCTAGACCTTCTAAGCATTTTGAATGTTAAATTTTGAACTTAGTATGCTAGGCCTTCTAAGCATTTTGAGGAGGTAACATGAATTTGAAATTGAAAATTACAGCAATTTTGGAGTGGTGCTGTAACAGGGGAATGCTGAATCTGAAGACAGTTTTTATTTTTTATTCAAAATACTGCTTAGAAAAATGTCTTTCTTACATGCTTAAAGGCTATGCAGTCATAGGAATTACCTGAATAGAGATTTCTTGTACTGCTTTACTGCTTTCTAAAAGAGAGAATTAAAATATTCTAGAAGCATTTCCCATTGGGATATTCCCTCATAATAGTGCTTACTTTTACCATAATTTGATGTGCTGGTCAGCTTACTTAGTAAAGTGTTCACTGGCTAATCTATGAATGTTTTTGCCGTACAGATCTTGAATACAAATGACATGGTATAGTCCCATTTTGAAATCAAAACCTGACTACTCTGTAGATTTTCCCCCCCGCATTTTTAGTTAAAAAAACCTCACAGCATAAGTTGTTTGTACTGAAGAAAAAATATACCACACCTAAATCAGAAATTGTAGGCAGGGAGGAAGGATGACAGGGAGTTCTCTTTGGGGCCACACAGAGACTAGGTGAGTTGAGTACTGCATATTGTGGTGTTAAGAAGTCACTGTAGTTCAAGAAGGTGGTTAAAATTTGAACAACTGATCTGCATTCTACATATGAAAACAACTCCTAAGGTGTGTCTTGAAATGTACTGGAAAACAGTCTGCTCTCTTCCTATGCTGTCGTACTGCAGAGTTTCTCGTGCATGCAAGTTACCTGCTAGCACCATCATGAGTCGCTGTGTGACTGTTCCTATTGACCTCTTTGCTCTCTATGTTAGTAATGACTGAATATATATCTGTCAGTAATGGCTGAAATGTGCTGAGCCTCAGCTCCCTCGACCTACAATTCAGACTCTTGTAGTATGGCTTCAAAATTTGCTTAATCTGATTTGGTAAGAAAGCATTTAATACTTCTAGATTTCAAGGTCCACTTACTGTCCAAAATGTGACTGTAATCTGTTGCCAATCAGTTCTTGCAGATATGGAGAAACTGCTAGGTTATCCTGCCAATTGTCCTATATTTTTTTAAATATCTGATGGGGATATTTGATATTTGACATCTGATAGGGATGTCAGTGGTCCACTTTCAGCAGAAGTATTTCCTGAGGTAATTCCACAAAAAATTCTGCAGTCTTTTTGCAACACAGTGACAAATTTCAGCCGATCCTTGTGTGAGATGCCAGAGAAAAAATACTGCAGCTATATTCTTGAAGTGGAAATTCTCAACCTTGCTCAGTGCCAGTGCTGCAGCATTATGTTGCATCTGCATCATTTTATTGCACCTTGATAAAAATAGATGCAGAACAGAAACCAGCACTATGTGCATCAGCCTTCCCCACAATACACAGCTTCAGCAAAGGAAATGCTTAGAGGCTCTCAAAGATTTTAAGTGAGGAATGCAGAAGAAGGAGGTGTGTATTGGAAACACACTGCTGTCCCTGCAGTGGCCTTTTGTGGGGGCTTAATTATTTCCATTGTACACAACACAACTTGTTTCCACTGCTGTGCTGGCTGAATTGCTTTGCATTGAAAATTGGTGATCCCTTAGGGTGTCTTGCTTTGGTAATAGCTTATTCTTGAGTACTACAGAAGCAACAGCTTCACAGCTGCAGAGTTCTGAGAACCTTTTAAAAATGAATGTTGTAGAAACAAAGTGATAAATAGAAATGAAAAAGCATGAGACTGAGCCCCGCAGGAGCAAAAATCTTCTCAGTCCTTTTGTTTTTCAGAGATCTTATTTCTAGTCTTGGTTGCCACTAACCATTTGAGAAAGAAAGTACATGTGTAGGTTCCTAGAGGAAATGCCTTGCAGCTGTAAAGAACTGGAGAACATCACTGAACTGCTGTATTTGAGACTTTGCAGTTCTTTCCCTGATGCCAGCTGTGGCTAGTTTGTCATCTTGATCCCTGAGATGTGTCAGTGGTTAGCACAGGGAAGGCCAGTGCTCCTGATCAGGAGAGCTATTCAGCAAATAATCTCATGGCTTGTAACAGGAGAGCAGTTTCCCTGGATGTTGGGGGAGAGAGATACCTCATGGCATGATTTGTGGACACAGACTGATCAGCTACCCCAGTGTCTCCATTCTCTGGTATGAGATGGGATGCAGCTGGCCTCTTCTAAGTGCACAGAGTGAATGTGGTGAATGTAGTCCTCAGCATCTCTGAGAATTGTTTCCACCTTCTGCTGGTACACCACTGGGCTAGAACGTAGTAATGGGCAGCAGGAAGTGCTGAGGAGCCTGATGTTGGAATGATCCCCTCTTGAAGGTGTCTTTGTCTCCATCTCCTGGTAGCCCACCTTTCATACACTATTGTGTTTGTCAGTTTGTGGTAACCATTCTGTCTCTGTGTGGTGTGACAACAATGTCACTGTTCATCTGATTCTGTACATCTTGGGTGTATGTTGTCACATCTGGCTTTGATAAGCACGATGACGTGCTGAACTTGTCCCAGAGCAGTCTGTTGCTCAAATCCACATGACACTCTGTGGCAAACTGCTTTTTAACATTACAGGCTATGAGAGGGAATGACCCAGACCTGCAAAGTTTTTTCGTAGCAATAAGAAAGCTGCTGTAATAGAGCAGAATTAGGGCACATCCTCTGTTCATGCCAGGAGTGATGTAGGCTGCTTTTTCTGCTCTTAAGAAAGAGACCAGCAAGACTCTGGTTGGGCTGGAAAAGGGAAGCTGGTTTGCAGTTAGCAGCTTGAGCACAGTAACATTTCAGCAGAGCAAAACTGGTGGGAGGTTAGAGCTTCAGGGTTATGTGGCAAAGCATTAGTGTGTCTGACTGCCAAAATGTGTACCTTGAAAGAGGAGAGGGGTTTGCTCCAAGAGGTGTTCTTGGATAGCATGATGGCATGATAGGGAGATAGCATGATACTGCTTGGCTAGGAGGACAATTTTTCAAATTGATAGAGAAGTAAATAGTGACAGAAACAGACCTAGACTTTCACACAACAAGAACACTGTAAAATACATGTCTGTGGGACTGCAAAGTGCCGCCACTACACTGGAAGGAGTTCTTGTCATGTTTTAGAAGTTGTAGACTGGTTGATGTAGTTTTGTTGGCAAGTACATAGGAGCACATGCTGTCATGTTTGGGAAGGCTGTAAATACTGTGTAACATCCCCAGCTGATAAAACCTAGAAATATTTCTAAAATTGGGTGTAGTACCTGATAGAAGGGGATGATGGCAAGTGCTGGTGTTCGTATTTATCAACTGAAGCCAGTCTTTCTTATGAGCAGCCTGGTAAGTTCCTCCTTCACCTTCATACCACTGTTTCTTTGGCAAGAGAATGTTTAGGCTCTCCCTGCTCAGTCTGCCACTGGACTGATGAAATCTGCTCCTCGTGTGAGTATGTAGAAGTGTGCAAGTGTGGATGCTGAGGAACACTAGAATGTAGAATAGACTGAGTTAATCCTTTGTCAACATTAAGCATGGTTATTACTAAATTTTGCAGAATTGAATTGTTGCATAATTTTTAAAAGATCCAACCCTCTACAGCAAAAAGCAAAATACTGAGATAAATTAGTATGGTGATTTAAAAGAAACAAACCATTTACATAGTTCATCTCATTAAAATTCATGGTAATCCATGGCCAGATGTGACTGGAGATGGTCAAAGGAGAGGCTGATTGAATGGTGAAGGGGTTTTGAGATAGGTTTTTTTTTTTTTTTTTGCTGTTATAGGAAGAATGTATATTTGCAGTGGTAAGTACTTAAAAATCTCTTTTGTATCAGGATATTGATATTTCCATAAACTTATATTCTCTGCAGTTACATGAATGGAGTAATAATGTTGTGTGGTATCATAGAAATTAGGACACTTAGTGGTTTGAACTGTTACTTGAAAGCTGAACGGTTAGTCACCTCATTTCTACTATGATAGAGTTTTTCACAGTGCTGGAGGCCTTTAAAACAGCTAATGTGGGTTGTACTGATCGTCTGCTTCTTGGTTTACATAGTTTTGACAGTCTTGGTGACAACTTCCTTGTTAGAGAGCTGATGAGCACTCCTAGTCCTACAAAAATAAACCAAAATGTGTTTGCCTGTCTTAGGAAGTAGAGAGTGAAATTCTGTGACTTACCATGGTCCCTGACCCTTGTCATTCTCCCTAACGTGTATATCAGAGAGATTTAAGACTGTTTCTTGACTCATCTGAAAACCTTTCAACTTACGCACATATGGTCTTTTGGAAAGCAGGAATTGTAGAAATCATTCAGTACCTCTGAATCTGTTGAGTGGTCAGCCCAAAGATGATCTCCCTATTACTGTCTACTTCTGTCTTTCCTCTTTTTTTTTAGTACCTGAACATTTGATGCAGGTGCTTCTGGAATTATCTTCACTGCATTCCCAAGAAATAGAAATATTTTTGCTTTACAGGTGGAGAACTGAAGTGCAGATTAAATAACTAGGTGACACCAGGTCTTAGACCCTGAGGCACCTTAGCCATGAGGTAATTTTTAGTATTTTGTCCTTAATTTTGAGAGTTTTCCATCATGTTTTTATAGGCATAACTAACTAAAATAATCTTTACTAGTCTTGCAATTCCAGATGCTTGCTTTTAATTTTGTTTCTGTAAAGTTCCCTTCTTTGTATGTAGTTAATTCTACTGATTCCAGTGGTCTGTTTGGCAGCCATATCATCTGCATGTCTGATAGTTAACTGTTTAGTAAACTCCACAGACATAAAAAGTATGTGCTGAGTGTAATTATGGTTGTTCAGAAATTCAGATTTAAACTGGAGGTGTGTGCTGAAGCACACCTATGATTGTTTATTATTTAGCCTTTTGAGGAGGAGAGCATTAAGAGTGACCTGTAAAGTGATTTAAGGATATTATGAACTTGCAGTACTGTGTGCTCAGATCATTGAAATACCAAGGATAGCATTAATGAGCAGTCCACATAATATTCTTCTAAAGATAATGTTTTCCCTTTCAACTTCCTGTGGACCTGAGTTCCAATTTGCCAGCTTGCACAGCGCGTGGGGTGCTCCATCTCACACCGTTCTGCTGACAACAGATCCATCACATGGATTAACTGAAGCATGAAGCCAGATGAGTGCAGGGAAAGCTCAGGAAAGGCAACTACTTGGGTGTATATATATTGCAAAGCTCTGAATTCTTGGCATCTGGTTTTTATTCACTGTCATTTAAATCATGTTTTTACAGAAAATTGTGTGTTTCAAGTATGGGAAGTACAGAGTACTTGCCAGTTCTGGGGAAGAGCCTGTAATGTCCTTGCTCTGACAGAGGCCTATAATGGATCTGTAACTATCAGTCTTGTGCTGATTGGGTGATTAATTTAGGAAATTCAGTGTGTAAATACTACAACTGATGAAGTTTTCTGTCTCACTGAAGACCGCATTTATACTGAATAAATGCTTTTCAATTCAGCGTCACGGTAATTGATCTGTTTAGACTTTGACTGACAGACTTGAGAGCTTCGCTGTGCTGACCTCCGTTAATCCTTCCCTGTACCCCAAAAGGTGTTTTAAGAATGGGAAAAGTTACAACTTGTGATGACATCTTTCCGAAACCTTTCCTGATATCAAACAAAACTTGAGCTTGATTTCTTTCCTTAGTTCATTTGACAAAAAATAGAGAATCCACAAAGTCTGTTACTCAAATCTGTGAGGATGGCACTGGGATGTCCCGGGGCAGAGTTGAATGGCTCTGTATAAGGGATAGTATTTCTCTCACAGGAATATGTTTGGGATTCTTCAAACCAGAAAGCAGTATAAAATGCTCCACTTAACTGTCTTTTGAAGATTTGACTCTGTTTTCCAGAATTAAAAATTTGTGAAAATGAAACAAACCCAGATAAACTTTCAAATGCTGAACGGTGGTTTTTTTTTTTACATATGTGTTTCAAACTCTATTTTATGTAGTCTGTTTTCTGTAATAAAAGTAGTTTATAAATATTTTCATCTTTAAAAGGTAGAGAAAGATTGTGTACTGTAAGTCTGATTTATATAGATTAATAGATTTAAAAATGTCAGAAACAAAATTTTAACTTTCCAGTGTAAAACCCAAAAAAAGTTTATCTATTTTTTTAAAAAAAGAATTTTCTACAGTTGAATTAATAATTTTTTTTTCTCAAAAAATATGGCTTGACTGCAGCTATGATCTGGAATAGATGGCAGTATCTAAGTACATAACTGTTTTAGGAGAATGATTGTATCCATGTTTTCTTAAGAATTATTTAGTAATTTCACCTTGACCCTTAATAATGCCGCTTGCCACACAGGCTGTTGACTTAAAAAGATGCTTGATAAAATATGCCTGTGATATCAGGAGAACATCTAAGTGTGTAGAGTGGTCTAAACCAGTGCAATGAAATAAGTCTTAAGTGGTGATTGTTTCACATGTCTGTCCAGAATCATGGAAGACTTCATTATGACTCTTTACATATCTGTTGGATAGCACAGTGCCTTCACATTTATAGCAGTGGTACTGCAGCCACAAAAATGGTTAATTAATGACTTGATAAAATGATGTGGTCCTCTTGGGATGCTGCTAAGTGCTGGCAAAAAGGTACTTGAAGAACAAAGTAGGATAGAATAATACTAATAATAATAATACTAATATTTTTTAATACAGTATTCCTCTCCCCACCCCCGGCATTTGTGTTAATGAAGTCAAGGTCCAAGCATCATAGTATCTGGAAAATTACAACATTTTTATTAGATGTTTTCTGAGCCTCTCTGGACTTGCTTACCACATAAAGCAGCACTTCTGAAATGTAGTAATGCTGCTCTACTTGGCAAGATGAATGAAAATTCAGTGATTAAAATGGGAAATGGTTCTTTTACACTTTCTCCTTAGCTGGTTTGCTAAATTAGCTCAGAAGGAGAAGCTAATTTCTAGGCCAGAGTAAATAGATAGTATAGCTGTTAGCGTGGTTGGATCATTCCACTACAGACATGGATGCTGGATTAAAAATAGCATTGCTTGATGAAAATTCTGATGCCTGATGCAGATGGATAGACAAAAAATTTAACTTCCACCTATATTGTGCATAATTTTAGAACCTTTCAGAAATGGAGGGAGATGCTGGGGCCATTGCTTTTCCTAAATGTGTTTATGTTAGATGAGCTATAATAAACCAGAGCAGTGGGAGGGTTTTTTTTTATATTTTGCATGTTACTTCAAAACTGATTAGAATAATAGTGTTTATATGTATTTATAAACATAGCTAAGAAAACTTCGACGTTTGGCAGACATATATTGTACACCCACAAAAAATTCTTTTGTACTGTGATTTCTTCAATTTATTTTTACACTGAACATCAAAGTGAAAATCCTGTGCTGACACTAGGAGGCAAAAAAATCAACATTAACCACTAGGGGGAGCAAGATTTCAATTATTGTAATTAAGTGCAGTGATAATAATTAATTAGTACATCTTATGCGCTGAATATACCAGTGAGATCTTTTAGTTTGACAACCTTTATAAAGTAGGCTGTAGACTTCGTCTGCCACTTAGGGCTTTTTAATCCATCCTCTAGTGCTTGTTTTTGAATTATTTTTTTAGTTAGAAAGGCATATAACATACAGGATTTACAGTGATTGAAAATCCCTGTGTTACAATGGGTAAGAGAAAAGAATTTAAAACTGCTCTTTTGTCTGACTCCTGCAGATTGAACCCCTGACTCTGTATGTGAGGGGAGGACATGAAAGAGTTTGCTGTTCTTACACACTTCCTGATGGGGAAATGCATACTGAATGACTAAGGTTCTCCGATAGACTTGACCAAGTGAAATAAATGAATTTTTTCAAGCTGCACACTGTAGTTCAGATTATAATTTTTTCCCTGAGCTCCTTGTATCGTTTTTGCAGCCTTTGGGAAATGCCACAACTAGCTGCATTTTAGCCCCTCAGTGCTCACTTATCATCTTCTTGCTCACATGAGAGGTTTTCCTGCTTGTAGAACTAAGGGACATTTATTCTTTTATGTATACATCACATAAAAATCTACTCATCACTTACTTAGCTATTTATCTAGGATAGTACCTGAACTGTTTGCCTGATACCTGCCTTCTAGATTCTGCAATATGTATGTATATTATTACCTGGGGAGGTGTTTTTGTCCTTTGGTAGGATTTGATGGCTAGCAAGGCTATAATGCATGTTGTTCAAATAAGGCTGCTTTATCCAATGATAAATTATCCTCTTCTTGTGATTACTTACCTCTTATGTCTTGTTTGCTAGAAAGGGTGTAATATTTTTTTTCCAACTCATTTGATAGCAGTTTTACTTGTGGTAAATAAAAAACATAACCCTGTATGATCTACTAGAGATGTTTAATGTGCAGTTACTTTTTTCAAATCTACAGGTGAGTTTTAATTTTTCCCTTATAATAATTTTTTTCTGTTGTGGTAGTGAAATTATTACAACATTGTTAGGAGATAGGTGGAATATTTTACAAATGTCTCAGTATTGTCAGCTGAGACGGTTATTGACCAGACTCAAAATCTCACTTGAAACACTTTTTGAGCAGACTGTCTCATGTGATACTAAGTAAGCTACTGTACCTTAACTCAGTACTGGCAGCAGCTAATATCCTGTTTGTCCTTTTCAAGGAGTGTTATGGCATGACAGCTTTATTCAACCATTGCAATAACTTCCAGCTATTTCAAGACACTTTGAAAATAGCAATAGTTGAATGAGCAGCTTTGCCAGTTCTTTCATTAGTCATTGGATAATAATTAACTGACTAAAAAAGACTCAACTAAACGAAAACAAACTCCTCTCCGAGGATGTGTTAGCTCAGTTCTAATCTATCATTCTTCTAAGATGTTGATCAAGCGAGAAACCTTTCTTTTTGCTAAAAGATGTGATTTCATAATCTTCCTAGCCCATGAAAATAGAGAAAGTGCCTTAAGGCAACCTGTTTTTTTCCAAGTTCACAAATTTACTGATCTTTTTCAGTATGAGGCCTGTGCTTTTAAGATTTTGTCAGTCTTGGTAGCACTAAGGAACTCTTTATTGTCTGTTTTGTTGCTGGTGAACTGCATTCAGTGTACAATGTTGTATAAAATTTATGAGACTTGAGCGTTCTGTAATGCCTTTGGGCAGTGACTTCTCAAGATTTTCATATGTTTTGAAAAATTCCAGTGTTTATTAGTGTAATTATCAGTGTGAAGATGATAGATTAGATAGCTTTGGGATTGTAATATTATGTGTAAAATATTGATTTAATATTGGTATGGCGTTGTGGTTTTAAAGATGCACTTTCAACTTTCTAAGTAGTATTTTATGGTGGTACTTAAAATCAGTAACCAGTGTTACACAATTAAAAAGTTATTGGGGAAGAATCTTTATTGCTGTTAATTACTGAAGTAAATGTTGACATTTAGAACTTTTTTCTCTTATATATTGAATGAGACTTCTCTAAGGATGCTTTTTATAAGTTTTCTTTTTGAAATGTAATCTTCAAAGCAAGGGTAGATTAAGCACCTTTTCTGACTTGAGTGATGTGTTTTTTATCTTCAAGTAAATATAAAAGGGAAAACTTAATGATCCTTTTCACTTGTTTTGTTACATGCTAGCTTATGTAACTCTTTGTGATAAATAAAAGTCATCACTCAAGTTCTATTGTAAAGCATCTCCTAACAGAGGAAGTTGCCTGATCTGCTTGTTGTTTTGCAAGTGACTGTATAGCAGTTAACTTAAGCAATAAATGCTATTAAGAACGTGTTTGCAGGTTCTTAACTTCGTTATTTTATTTATTTTTGACAGCTGCAGAATTCTGTTTTAGTTGGATACTGAGGGAAAGTTGCTGAACGTGCCAATAACATCTTGTTGCAGGAAAACTATAGCTAATAGTCAGCTATGCATTTATCAATATGACATAGATCTGTTCCTGATAATTTGGGGTATTCATATTTTTAAAGCATTATCATATTTATTAGTCAGGTTTTTTTGTCCAGTTCTGCGTGGTAAATAAGGTAAGTAAATTGCAGTGGTTTGTGGAACATGACAAAATACGTCTGTTGATCCTGTATTTGTAAAGGATAAGCAGCATTTATCAGTACTGATCCTGAAAGAGACTTCAATTTTAGGGACAGCCACTGAAAAAGAACTGCTCCTGCTGCCCTGCCTCTCTGCCTTGACCCTTCATTCCGTCCACATCCCTTGTATTGGATCTGGTCCTGGGATGCCGTTCATTGTGCTGATTCAGCTCACTAAACTAGGAGAGAAGATGTCCTCTTAGCATCTTGTACTCTTAGCAGTACTAATAAGCATGCAAAACCTCACTCTCCCTTGAGGCGTTTGCTTTGAAATCAGGCATTTCTGTGTCATGGAAAGTCAAGAACTTCAGGCACAACTTGGGAAGCTGCGTCATTTATTGACAGGCATTGCAAAAGTCTTCACCACCATTTACATGTTGTGCTCTTAAAGGATAAGGCCTCTGCTTTGCTTTATGAGGCATATAATTTGTCTAAGGTTGTTGTGGGACAATGCTGGACTTCTTACAACTCCCTTCTTGATTATCATACCTCTGTCAAAGTTTCTGTAGTGCCTTAATATGCGTATGTCCAGCAAGCACTTCAGAAAAATAGTTATTCAAGTCTCTTTGCTTTCAAGCCCCGGCTACAAACAACTGATTAGCAGGATTGTGGATGCATGTAGTTGTGCGCAGAATGCCAAGGTGGACTTACATGTGGATCTACAGGTCATGGAATTTGGGATGCTATTGTACAGGATCTAGAGACAGAATTGCAAGGGATTTGACCATCGCTGTTTGAAGGGAACAGTGTTCATCATAGACTGATATGATTGTGTATCCTGGTTCTGGCCAGTGTTGAATTTTGCAGTAGCCAGAAGGGGGCATGGCTGGGACGTGGAGGTTATTCTATACCACCTCATGTGACTTTCTGGGTATGAGGGGAAAGGGTCTCTTTTGGGCTGGTGAAGGGAATAGTCAGGTATTCTCAGGGGCGTGAGAACTGGCATGCAAACTGTTCGTTTTCTTGTATGTTCTTTTATTATTGGTGCTATTACTGTTCGTTTTTTAATCTTCTTGTTTCCAGAAAACTGTTCTTACCTAAAAAAACCTGTGATCTTTATACTTTGTATCCCCAGTTCTTGTCTCTATCCTGCCACAGGGGCATGGGGTAGAGGGGGAGAGGGAAGTGAGTGTCATATGGTTTCCAGAGTCTCAGTGAGAGCACTAAGAACACCATTCCTAAAACCGTGACATTGATACCTTCTGTTGCTATATATGTGGAAACAGTTGCCTAGAATTTATCCTTTCTTCTATCCTATTTTTTCTCTTTTCTGCTTTTGCAAAAATCCAGCTTATCAGATAGTGAAATCTGTGTAATGGCTTTTCGTATAATCATGTCTGGTTGTACACAGAGAGGTTAAACTTTTTTTCCACCAGAATTTGTCCGCTTGCAAGCAGCAATCTTTTTTTTTTTTTTTTTCTGACAGGTCTTTAGCAACATTATGACAGGCTTGTCTTGCTAAATTTTTAAAAGCTTTTAGGGTATGTTTCAGAATTGGAGACTTCACATCATTTTGATAAAATGGTAGAGATTTTGACGAAGAATTCATGAGTTCAGTTTCAGTCCTGGGCTTAGAACAGAAAAGATTGGTAATTTTTGGCCTTAATGTGAAATAAAGTTTGAACTCCATGTTCCATGATCACCCCACTTGACTGAATCATGGAACCTGAACGCTTTTGTTACTCTTAACTGCCTCTTAAATAGATTAAGGAGGTGAGGGGAGAACTTGCAGGGCAGTGAGAATACTGAAACTTCTGTTGTGTTATAGGTGGAAGACTTTGTTTTTAATCTTTAGCCAGTGCTGTTGACAACATCAGTTATATATGATTCTCTGGTTTCATGACCGTGTACAGTTCTTTCTCCAAACATGCTGATTACAGGCAAAAACTTGTGTATGTAGCAGAGAAGATAAAATTATGGAGTTTGTGGAAGAGGAGGTGTTTCTTGGAACTTATGTAGAGGTTTGAGAATTTCCTTCTTACCCAGTTTTAAGGAACGAGTGTTGCCAGCCATGCTTGCCCTCATGTGAACCTTTAAAACTTAATGCTCAGTATGCTCAGGCATGCCTCAAAGTGAAAATAAATGGATGAGAGTTTTTCTTTTACTGACTGCAGTAGATGTGAATGCTCAGTGTTAATGGAGAGGTATAAAAAGAGCAGTCATGCTGGGAAGTGCCCTCCTGTGGGGCACAAATGGACATCAGCCCAAGTTCCAGCTTCTGCAGCTATTTCAGCCTTTCTTGTACAAGAAAATCTGACCTAAGAACTTGATGAGGCTGTAGTCCTTTCTTATATGGAAATGGTCTCTTCTAAAATTAATATGTCTTTAAAGAAGAAATTGATTATTGTTTTGTGTTTGATTGATGTTACACTGATGTTTTCTGTGGCATGACAGTAAATGGTGTTTGCTGGGGATTTTTGCTAAAGCTTTTGGTGCTAAGTAGAGTGAGAGCTGTCTAATGAGAGTTGTCTTACACCAAGTGTCATGGGAGCCCTTCCAGCTCTGCTCTGTGACCCTCAGATAAACAAAAAGGCAAGTGGAAATTTCAAAGTACATTAAAAGCAATCTCCTAGCTTTTGAATCTAAAGTACATTAAAAGAAACCTCCTAGTTTTTGAATCCACAATATCTTTTTCTGTACCTGACTGCCACTGCTTTTAAAATCTGGAGTTAAGATATTATGGAATGACAAGGTAGTGGAGTAGTAATTTAAGAAACACTTTTATTTATGTACTGCAGAGATGTGAGGAAAAATGCTAGTCTAGACAGAGCTGCAGAGGGAGGGAGGAGAGGGCTGGAGAGTGATGCTGGGATTAGGTTTGAAAAGACTGAGGACAGCAGTCAGCAGAGGCTAAAACGAGGAGTGAAAGTAGAACGTTGGCTGGCTGGAGTCAAGAAAGCAAACCAGCCGAGTTGGGAGGCAGCTGGGGAATGGCAAAGAAGGAAGCCGAGGAAGAAAGTTGGAAGGAAGAAGGGGAAGAAATGAGTCAAAGTAGCTGAGGGATTAGGTCATTGTTATGAGTGGGAAAGGTACTCAGAGCCTGTCGGTATACCCTTCTCTTGCCAGCCTGTGCTTCCGAGTAGCTTTCTCGAAAGAGTTAGCTGGCAGTGGGAGGCAAGTGTCCCCGCTTGGCGTGGCAAACGCCTGGTGTCTGGAGTGGAGGTAGCCAGTGTGACAAAGGGTAATTCAGAAGTACCCGTACCGTCAGTTCTCCCGGGGGGAGCAGAAGCCCCGGCAGTGACACACGTACACTGTGCGCTGCACCGAGAGTCACTGGTCCTTGCAGCTCCCAGCGCGTACGAGCGCAGCCGGCGGGCGGCTCTGGCCCCCGGGGCTGTGCCGGGTACACGGGCGGGGTGCTCGGCCCCCGAGGGGCTCTGCCCCCCAGGTGCTCTGACCCCGGGTGCGCGGGCGGGGGGCTCTGCCCCCC
>WBND01000229.1:733842-744694 GCA_013398595.1 Tychaedon coryphoeus | reverse complement strand
AAAGTTTCTGTCGGTTCGGGTTGCTGCTATCTCTGCTCTCCTTCCGCCCCCTCGGAGGCTGGCTGCCTTCCTGCTCTCTCTCCCAGGGCTGCCGTCCCGTCCTCCTCTTCCTCGTCGTACTATGGCACTGAGTTCCTAAGCTTTCAAAGGCAGAGAAATGGACATGTCGGACCCCGGTTTCTGGACGCTGCTTTCCAACTTCACGCTGCCCCACCTGCGGCGCGGCAGCCGGCTCCGCCGGACCCAGAGGTGAGGCAGGCCGGGCGCCCCAGGTGCGCGGGAGCGGGCGCTGGTTTCCTGGCTCCCCTGTCCGCGGCAGAAGGGCCTGGAAGGCGTCGGGACCCGCGGCCTCCTTCGTGCCGTGTGCTGCTCTGGGGTGCCAGAGCTGAGCCTGTCCTTGCGAGGCCCTTGGTGTGGTTTTTCTGACCAGACGCTGCATAGTACTCGCCTCCATTTATAAGATCTTCTCTTTTCTCCAGCCCTTCTACCCTCCTCCTTTTTTCCCTCTTAAAGAGCTCTCCAGCTTGCTCTGAAGTATTCGACATTTTATTGGAAACAGATATTCTTTATATGGACAGCTCAAGATAGGCTATTTTATTCGGTGTTCTTAAAGGGACAGGTTTGCATAAGTACCTTTTTTAAATTAGGCTAGCTTGACATTTGCTAGTGCAGGAATGGCCTTTTTCGGTTTTGTAGCATTTTCATTATTGTCAGGAGCGGGGTGGGGGGAAAGTCTTGGAAATAGTAAATGCTGTGTAAAAGTTAAAGGGTTGTGCCATCAGTGGGCAAAAGACTGACAAGCTTTCACATCATTTCCACCGTGTACCGGGGTGGCACTTTCAACTAAGTATGTCCGTATCAAAAGGGAAAGAAAAAAGGTGTGGAAGTTTGTAACTTTGTACACTAGTACCCCGTATGGGATTTTTGAGACATACCAGGTGTGGTATTAAGTTACTGTGAAACTACCCTATTGGCTTGAACTTGCGTAAAATGTTTCTTCTGCTGGCTAAAAAGGTGGCACAAAGCAAGCAGGATAGAGGCCTAGCAAAGTTGGCTTTTACTAAGCTTTAAATATTTATGGATTTCTTTTTCAAACGGAAGAGGACAGCTATCTGTTTAATAGCAGAAAGTTTAAAATAGGAAAAACAAGTGGCCTGCTTGACATAAATGAAAAAGCTATTCCTGCAGTAAATATCTATTTTTGTGTCTTCTACTTGGGGTAGCTGAAAATGCTGAGTTATTTTATCATTATTATCCCCCTCTTCTAAATAGTTTTTCACTCTTACACAGCGTTAACTGAGGATCCAAACAGGCCTTACCTATTTTTCTGCTGAGACATGTAGAGGTTTTTTTTTCAAATTGTCTTCACTGTTCTTACTCAAATTGTAACTATGTGAAGATCTACAAATACCTTTCCTAAATCTGCAGCTGTGTGGCAGGTTGAGGAGGAGAGAAACTTGATTTATCTCACAAGCATGAAATAAATATGTACCGTTGGTTTGCTTGTTTTATATATTAGGATACCTTCCTGGTTTTCAAACATATTCAGTGCTCTACTGGGTTCGTTGAAATATTTGAAAGACTTTTTAAATCAGCATATCACATGTACGGTATGTCAGTGAATAGTACATGCCATATATGCAATTGCATCTCATGCATTCTGGAGGTACTAAACATTTAGTGCCCTCTCTGTAGCTAAATCAGTGTGTCACAGCACTGTGAAGTGAAAAAGGCGGCAGTAGAATTTCAAGGCTGCTTACTTTTAAGGGGCCCAGATAACCCTCCTTTGTCAGGTTGGTTCTGAGTGGTGGGAAGTCAGAATCTGCTCTGTTGATGGCTTCTGGGGAAGGCTGTCCACACACTTCTTCAGTTCTCTTCTTAAAGGTGGACCTGCCCTCTGCCCCTCTATACTCATAATTTATTTACTAATGTAAGGCATAAAACTTAAGGAATAATAAAGCTGTCAGGAGCATAAAACTCAGCATGAACAGTGCAGATTCTCCTAACTATTGTAGAAATAGGTGTTGAATTAATTGAGGTGCTCACCAGGTTTACGTGTTCTGTGCTGTGTCTCACCTGCATTATCTTCACAGGCTCAATCAGCTGTAGCTGCAGCTGCATGTAAAAACTGGACAGATAGCTCCTTACTTAGCTTAGCTTGCCACAGGATGCCTTCCCTTTCATTCTGAGAGTGCTGCTGGTAGCCACTCATGTGTTGTGTAGCTTCCCAGGCATTTTAGATGCCTCAAGAGTGAGAGATTTGAAGGGAGTTTAGTTCCTGTCATCTGCATCTCCTGCTGGGCTTAAGTGAAAGTTTTGGGTCACTAATTCAAGAGAGGTTTATTCTTAATAGTTACGCTGCCTATGAAACTTGTCTAGCCTGGTGCATGCCCAAATGCTTCAAGAAAACTTCTGAAGAAGCGTTTCTTTCTGATTGAATCCACAGCTGGCTTTGGGACTCCTTGCCAATTTGAGAGAAAAATTCTATGGGTTGGTTCAGCATTTTTGCCTCTCAGTTATATTCGTTTTGCCTGTTCAATTATTTTTACCTCTGCTATCAGATTTTTGTGGCCTGCTAGACCCGGTTGTTTCCGTGAGCACTACTCTACTTTCTTAACACCTGGGGTAATGAGAATTGCCTGGTACTATGAATTTTGTGTCTCTTTACAGATTTACTTGATGTAATCATATATCTCTCCTTGAGGTTCTAAAAAGTAAAGAATGAAGAGATTGCCTCCTTCAGGAGGAGTTTTCTAACAGTTGATCTTAGCTGAATTTCAGTTGCAACAGCTCTTTGGGAAGTGGTACCTGAATAAGAAATATCACCGCCTGACTTTCAAGTGCAGTGGGTTTCAGGACTGGTCGGTAGAAAAATTATCTTCAGTTATAAATTGGAGGCATTTCTTATTCAAATCCCTGATACTGTAAGTGCCATGGATTCTACCATGTACTACTACAGTGAAGAAATACGTATGTAAGCATATAGAGAACTGCAGGGAGAGAGAGAGGGTCTCTGTCTACTTGTAGACATCTGCTTATGGAAATTGCGGTCTAGATTTACAGATGGATAAATGTGTACAGATTCACTTCTTTTCACATGGAAAAATCACCATTTTCTGCTTGGTTTTATGATGCGTATTTGGTTCTCTCTCTGACACTTGCACTCTTTTTGTCTAATTTTCTCTGTGTATCTTTTACAAAACCGACAAGCCAGTGATCCTTTTTGTGTGTGTCCTTTTCTCTTGCTTTTTTTATGGTAGTTGCTCCAGAACAATGTTAGTGCAATTGCTCTTCCTTTGAGTCAGAGTGCGATTTTTTCCCCCAAAGGCATGAAATTCATGAATGCTTGCCCAGTTGCCTCTGAACCAAAGTAGACTCATAGATAATTTGTGTTGAAACTTCATTTTATTTGTTTACAGTCACTGAAGTGGTAGTGAGTCTTTCATAATACAAGATTAAAATATTCATCAGATATCAATTATGTGTTATGACAGTTCATAACCTTTCTGAAACCTTATAAAGTGGAAAATTATAAATTTTACTGGAAACAGAACAGAGCAGTCAAACTTCCTTGTAGTTCTGTTAGTTTTGGACAGCATGCTGCCTGGAAAAGCAGTTTTTTTAACGTCTCTAGTTTGGTAGTTTGATTAAGTGCAGTGATGTTAAAATTGCGATGTAAACTCTTGCTGTTGGTTTTAATGTAGACTTTGGTTTTTGTCAACACAAAACTAAAACTATATTGTAAATATACTAAAACTATACTAAAACTGTATTATAAATTGATTGTTTTATTTAACAACAGGTGTTCAAAGTGGTCCTGTTGATAATATAAGAAAACCAATGTTTAATTACATTGTTGTCCGCTGAAACTGTATTCCAATTGAGTTATTTTACTTCTGTGTAAGAGTAAATATAAGTTCAAACTTTGTTTAAAAAGTATTTCTTTTTGATGTCTTTGTATTGTTTTTAATGTATATTTGAGGGGGTGTTAATTTGAAAAGCTTCATAATTTCTTGATTTTCAAATCTCTTAATTCACCTTAGTTCCTACATGCAAGAGAGAGGAGCCATTATTCTAATAGATGTTGAGTAAGTTTAGAAAAGGTTGTTATCCCAGAACTGGGGAGATTAGGAAGTACATCTGGGCAGACTATCTGTGCTTCCAAACACGCTGTCATTGAATATGTTTTGTTAGAAGTTAATCTGCTGGACCAATGATCCCATTGTTTTCTCTACTACCTAGTGAAGTGTTAATGTATCCTGGTAATTGTATTTCCTTTCATTCACAGTAAAGACTGTCTGTGAAGGGGATAGTTTTACAGTCTCACCATCAAATTGAATGTGTTGTTTTTATTTTGGTTTGTTTAATTGACCAACCTTTTTCTTCAGGCGATTAATGTATTTCAAGTCTGAATGAGCCAACATTATTTCTTAGCTTCAGCTAGACTGGTAAGGATTCATCTGGTCATACTGCTATTTTTTGCTTCATTTTCACTCTGATAAAATATAGTTTTATTAGAAGTGTGTCAAGATCATTTAGAAATGACCAAAGGCTCTTATTTTAGAAAGCCTGAGGAAAGTTGATGCATGAACAAAATAAAAAAAAAGCTTAGGAATATGCTGAAAGAATCTGTAATTGTTGTTTTTATTCTACTTGCATGGTTAATATCTGCTGTTACATGGCAGGAGACAGTCTTTGTTTTTCTTACTCAGATAATTTAAAGGGTAGTAGTTCAAACATCCCTTCCTGAGCTGTGGTTGTTCGGACATGCCACATGGCCTAGGCACAGCACTCAGAGATTCACTCTTGTATCTGGCTTACGTCTGCTGCTGATGTTCTGCAGTCATTACAATTCTTGCTGTATTAGGCTTCTGCTCATCCTTCTCAAATGTTTTTTTAAGCACACAGGAGCTCACTCATGCAGTTGTTAATAGTTGCCTTTTCTGCTGCGCCTCTTGTAAGTGGGCTTCAAACTTCTGTTAGTGATATGAGTACCAACTTGTGTGGCTGCATATACCGATTGATGGGCTTGCGTGTAGTAGCTCTTTGTCAAACCTGGAAATGGTGGTCAGAAAAGTGGATTTCAAGGGAGGTTCCAATGAATTTGGGCAGAGAAGAACCCTGTGATATTCAGCAAAGGCAAGAGCAGGGTCTGCACCTGGGGAGGACCAACCCCAGGCACCAGCACAGCCTGGGGCTGACCTGCTGGGGAGCAGCTCTGCAGAGAGGGACCTGGGGGTCCTAGTGGACAACAAGCTGTCCATGAGCCAGCAGCGTGTCCTGGTGGCCAAGAAATCCAATGGGATCCTGGGGGACATTGGGAGGAGCATTGTCAGCAGGTGAGGGGAGGGGATCCTGCCCCTGTACTCAGCCCTGGGCTCACCTGGAGTGCTGTGTCCAGTTCTGGGCTCCTCAGGACAAGAGAGACATGGAGCTCCTGGGGTGGGTCCAGCAGAGGGCAATAAATTTTATGAGGGGTCTGGAGCATCTCTCTTATGAGGAAAGGGTGAGGGAGCTGAGCCTGTTGAGCCTTGAGAAGAGACACTGAAAGGGGACCTCATTAATGTGTATAAGTATCTAAAGGATAGGTTTCAAGGGGACAGAGCAGGCTCTTCTCAGAAGCGCTGAGCAGTAGGACAGGAGATAATGGGCAGAAACTGATGCCCGGGAAGTTCCTCCTGTACATGAGGAAGAACTTCTTTACTGTGCAGGTGACTGTGCACTGGAACAGGTTGCCCAGAGAGGCTGTGCAGTCTCCCTCACTGCAGATACTCAAGAGCTGCCTGGACACAATCCTGTGCCATGTGCTCTCGGATTGCCCTGCTTGAGCAGGGAGGCTGGGCCAGATGAGCCACTGTGTTCCTCATGGTCCAACTCTACCCATTCTGTGATTCTGTGAATTTGCTACATGTCATTGTGCAGGAATGGAAATTTTGTTGGTTATGAAGGTGGAATCACTCATTATTTTGAGTCACTGTGTTTAGAACATGAAGATACTGATAACTGGTTTAGGTTGAGCATTTACAATTAAGTGTGTTAAATGGATCACACTAGAAATGATGTAGAACTTATTGTTGCATGCAGTAGTTCTGTGTATTATATTGTCACATTATCTATAGGCTGGAGACCTCGATTGGGGCTGTGATGTTACATGTCATTAAAAGACGTTTAGTAGGTCCTAGGTTTGTTTGGAGGAACACTGGCATGGCATCAGGAGAGATGCTTATCTGAGGAGAAGCAGAAAGTTCACATGTCTTTGATTCAGCCTTATTCAACAGGCTGTGTTGCATTCAGTGATGGCTCCTGGATTTTCTCTTGAGAACCTTTTAGAGGATTTTTTTTTTCCTTTGAGCCTTTGCAAATTCATTAACTGTGGTCATTATGAAAATGTAAAGCTTTTGATCTCTATCATTTGACTTTAAGCTATGTTTAAAATAATGTATGAAAGAAAAATTTTTAGAAGGCTACCCACTGTGAATTTTGTTTTTCTTGCTCAAAAAGAAGTTGAAAATTATGTCAAGAGAGGCACAACTTACAGCTAAGGAAATGGCTTTTTATGTGTGTATAGATAGATGTAGATCTCTCCTAACTAGACTAGTTTAAACATAATTATTAATGTTCAAGTAAGTATGGAAAAATCAAGAACACATATAATTTATTTTATTAAATGATGGGTATACTAAGGTAGTCTTGTGTAAAGTCAAGCGTGTTGAAGGAATGCCGTTCCTGTTGCTGCTTAATTTACTGAAACAATGTGAAGTGGTAAGCATTGAAATAATTTAGTTGAATAAAAATGTATATACCCTCAGTTCTCTTAGTGCTTGATTACAATATTTCAGAGTGTGTTCCAGAATTTAAAGAGAGCATCATTTTTCTTAAGGCAGTAAGGTGGTTGGTTGTAGAACAAATACAGGTTTTTTTTGTTGTTTTTTTTTTTGTCAATAAGAAACTAGATTACTCTGAGTATTTTTTATGTATCTGACAAAATTGTTATCTTTTGGTTTTGGCAGACATACATGAATATAAACTTACATCCTTTGAGGTCAGAGAGAAAATGTCAATATTTTTGTTTATTTTTGGTCTTTTTATATATCAGTACATACGGTGTCCTGTAGCAGGGCAGTTGGAACTAGAAAAATTCTTTTAACTAGGCTAATTCAAACTAGTGTAGTGTTTACATTTTGAAACACCATATAAGATGAATCTTTTTTCCCTTAAGTAGTAGGGAAAGGATTCACTTTTTCGAGGTAGTTCGGTGGATATTGTTTGGTCTGGAATCTCACCTTGAGAGAGGTAATAAATTAAAATTTACTTTGGTGAATGCTGGTACTTATCCCCTGTGATTGTTTTAAGAGGTGCTTAAGACATACATAACTGAAGCTGTAGTAGATAGATCTCTTTATTTTTCCCTGGTTGCTTTCTTGCATGCGTTAGGGAGCAGTGCCTTGTGAGTCTTTCCTTTCTGGGATGCTGGACCCAATTCCTGTATGACATTTGTAGCAGGCTTATGAATAGAATCCCACTTTCACAGGAGATAGATTGCAGTACTTTTATTGTTGGGTTTGTTGGTATTTTTTCGTACATGCTTGGAAGAGAGTGGTTTTTCTTATAGTTAGTTGTTTTATTAAAGCTATTCATCAGATATGATGATGAAGTATCTTACAGATACTTCTATAAGAAGTGTTTATTTTGCTTTTGAAGTACACTTAAAAATTATATTTTTAAGCATCAATTCGAAGTCCTAAGGTTAATACAGGTAAGATGGGTATAGTAGTTTGAACTTCCTTTAATAAATCAAAGTATAATGAATTGGCTTCTAATTTAAATTCTTACTACTCTTAAAATCCTTTTGGAGCTACTGTTATTATCATTTCTTGGATGAGATGCTAGAATGTTTTGGAAAGGTATTACTACCTAAAAGTATACAGAAAACTCAACTGCAGGGAACAAAAGAAAGGTACTCCTAAGAATATTGTATTTTTAAGTACGTGCTTTAACCCTGAAACCTTCCCTCTTCAAACCCCAAGTGAACTCTAATGGAACATAAGGATTTTCTGGTGTGCCTGATGGGCACAGAGAGGTTTGTGTAACTGGAAGCCAGGACTTTCTTCCAGCCAAGTTGTGACATTTTGCCTAGAAGTGCGATCAGTGTCTCCCAGAGATGGCTTATCAGTGGCTCCATGAAGCATCGCTTGCATGAGGATAGCTAAACAACCGTGAGGGAAGCTGGCCCCAAAGGGAGTTTGGAGAGCAAATGGAGTATGAGAGATGATAATTTCACTGGAGTGTTGTAGAAGACGTGGTGGTGTGATTGAGTCAGAGGACATGGGTCCATATAATATGTAGGTTCCTTGGTTATTCTCTAGGTGAAATTATTTGTAACAAATATATGTCATTTAATTAAACCGTGTATTCGTTAATATCAATGAGCCTAGCTGTCCAGAGTGAAGTTCTGTTCAAGTTCTCAAATGGGCTGTTGCCTGTTGATTACAGTCCTTGTTGACTGAGAAAAAGCAAAAAACCTTATTAGAATTTTCAGTTGATAACTATATCTTTACAGATTTTGCGTAGTTCAAACATAAACCTAACAATCCAGTCTTTGATGAAATATAAGTTATATACTGATGGTAAGAAAAAATCAGACTTTTTTTCAACAGATATCTTGGTGTTTACCAGAATTTGTCTTCAGCATGGTTTTCATAATGTAAATCAATACATGGCTTTTTAAAATTTCCTTTATGGGAAACTGGAAGGAGAATGCTTGATTAATATCTCCTTTATCAGACAGTACTGTTCAGTGAGAAGTTGTAATTAACAAATATCCTTTGTATTAATACTGGTAACCCTCTTTGAGTTATAGAAAGTAGATTGTGTATGTGTGTTTTACAAATTTGCCTTTTCAGTGGCTCTAGGCCTGTCTAGCTTGTTCTTATGCATGGGTATGTCAAGGGAATTTCCAAAAGTGCTGTAACAGTGGAAGCAAAAGCAGTCAGACAAGTCCAGTATGCTCTGTTCACCTTGTCTATGAACATACCACACAAAAGGATGATTATGTCAGTTCACTGCACCATCAGGTCTTACCAGAGCATCTTTTGCATTACCCACATAATGAACACAGAAAAGATATAACACTTTTTTAAAGTAAGCTTGCATTATATATATTTTTTTCTTACACGAGACTTGGTGATTTGGCTTCATCCCTGGCCTTTCTGCCATGTTTTGGTGATTGAACTACTGCATTTGCTTTCTGTCTCTGACCTTTGAGTAACTGGAGAACAGTTCTGTTGACAAATGCACTTCTGTCAGTTTCTTATTGCTGCTTGGTTGTGTCTTAGATGTGTTATTCTGTCTTGTCAAATGTCAAAATATTATCATCTTTTGCAAGGCTTTGATTTCTATCTGTGGGAAAAATTTCAAAACAAAAAAATGAAACTTCTTCCTGTTTGATGGTTTTATTTGTTTATTATGTTTTTTTAAGTTTGAAAATTATATCTTCACATTATTTCTTCTGTGCCTTCTTCAAATCTTAGAAGAGCAAGATCCTTTTTTTTTCTTTTCTTTTTCCCCTTTTCTCTGAAGGAAATACTAAACATGCTAGTGTATATGAATATACTAGGTTACTTTTTAAAATATGCAAATTGTTTGTGTGGGTCAGACCTAAGCATTCAGCATTATCTACAAATTAATACCTTCTAGTGATCATGTGTTTCCTTCTTCTGATTCATAAATTATAAGGAAAGAAGAAACCAGTAGGATCACCTACTTTGACAGTCTACAGGAAATAAAGAGACAGAGTAATAGTGCTAGAGATTTAGTAATTTGGCCCTGCCAGATAAGGTAACATGTTCGTTTAATCATTGATGAATTTAGCAAAATCTGAAAGATTTAACATTGCTCAGGACAACTTTCTTTTGGTTCTTGTTGTTCCTTAAGTGAGCTATGTTTTACCAGTGTTAATTTATTGCTGATGCTATTGTCTTTCACACTAACCTTAGTAATAACCTCAGAGCTATTGGGCCAGTCTCTTCATAAGCGCCAAAAAATGTTCAGTACGTTCTTTGTGACTGTGACTGCCTAAATCCAGTACTAGGGTCACCAGATGGATATTATTAGAAGGAAACAATCTAAAGAGAGATCCAAAGGACTGTCGGAATTTGCTGCCTCAGTTGGTATGGAAAAATTAATTTTCCCTTCAAGTCATACTGAGGGAACAGTAGTGTTGTGTTTTCTAAAAGACACCTGCTCCGGGAAGCTGACTGGGGAGCTGACAGTGTGCTCTGTTGTCTCTGTGTGGTGGGACCGCTTGGCTCTGGTCCTTGTGGGAATGTAGGATGTGTATAAGCACTTGGAGGGGGAAGCTGTGTGCTGCTTTTCTCTCTTAGCTGTGACAGACTGTCTGAAAAGGTGGAAGGGTGTGGGAGTTGTGTGAAGGAGTGTGTCCTGCTGAGGTGTTGTTGGAAGACTGGAGCAGGGGGCAAAAGTCTAGTTAATGGAAACTCTTATGTTATTTGTAGACCTGCTCCCAGGTTGAACTTGTAGGTAAATCAGCTAGATCATCGCCAAAAAAGGTGCAGGAATAAAGTAAAGCACATGCAGTATGAGCAGGAACATGGGGCAGGAACACCTAGTACCTGTTAGAAATCCAGCACCCTTATACAATGATTTGTTGCTAAATATTGTTTTGATCTGGGGGTAGCATTGTCCTATAAAATAAGGGTGTCTGCCAAGTTTCAGATGATTTGAAGTTACAATTTAAGCCTTTATTATTTGAATTTACACAAAGGGGTTGCTACTCTCATATAAATTAGACATATTAAGCATGCATGTAACAGAAGAGAAATAATTATGTGTT
>WBND01000229.1:723243-733322 GCA_013398595.1 Tychaedon coryphoeus | reverse complement strand
ATTAATTTGCTAGCTTCTACCTTTATTAGGCAGTGTATTCTTCCAGGTCCCGTCTAAAGTAAGAGCTACTGTTGCCTCATAAAAAACTTAAAGAACATGGGAAACTCATGTAGAAGGTGAATTTGTTCCTGTCTTTGTGACTTGGCTGTGACTATGAGGTACTGAAGTAGTTTTTTGACCACTGTCACATTTTTTCCTTTTTCTCAAGCACTCTGTGGTGTTCATAAGATCTAGGATGTTTTCCAGAAAACAAAAGCTGCAGAAATACTGGTTTTATACTTTATGAACATTAGTTTTTAAGGCATCCTTCTGCTGTGATGCAAATAGAAACCTTAAATTAGCTAATGGGCTAATAGGCCGGATGAGTAGTGTGGTGATTACTTCTTCCTGATGGCCAAAAATTGTAGCACACCCTTTTCTGTCACCTTACCTCATCCACACCCTATTCTAACCTGCTGGAGATGTTTGTCTTGTCTGTGTGTTGAGGCTGGGTTTTTGAGCTTGTGTAAGCTCTTTGGAGTGTAGGTTGTCCTTTGTTGTGTTCCTGTGATGTGGAGAACAGTGGAGACTTGTAGCAGAACTACATATATAAGAAATAATAATGCTTCTCTACTGAGCTCTGTTGCATGAGGGACCCAAGTAGTTTTGTTCTTGAAAGTAGAAAAGATAGGTTTTCCTCAGTTATGACAGATCTTCTCTCAAAATACTTTTCTTTTAGAAGTCTTGGGACAAAGCTGGCTATTTTTTCAGAGTTTTTTCAAACTCACTCAGTTGCAGCCTACGGGAGGAGGGCTACAATCTGAAATCATTGTACAATGTTGAAGAACAAAGAAAATAATCCAGTTATTATTTTTAGATAAAATCTTGAGTGAAAGCATCTGCAACCCGTTATCATTTGTTCCAAAGACTTTTTAGACCAAAAAGCATCATTATTTCTACCTGTAGGAGCATAGTTGATTTTTTTTTTTTTGGCTGTGGGTAATAACCGCATGGCTGTAGGGACATATAAAGGAGCACCTGCAATTTTCTGTTTTCGTATGTCTTTGTAGAAGATAGGATGTGTAGAAAACAAAACTGCAGGTTATTTTTTTCACACATTTTCTGCATGTTAACTCTGGAATTGAAAATGTGCAGTAGTGTTAATGTACTTGGTGAATTTAGTGGTTACCAAGGCTTACAAGCATGCATGATTTCAAGCATAATGTATGATTCATTTCTATTGATTTAGTGTGTTTGAACTAAGCTGGAAGATACCCTCCTGTTACACTGTAAGGCAGTAGTCTCTATGCTTAAGACTTACTGTTTTTTTCCCTTCCCTTCTTCCAGCACCCTGAATTTATAAAATGGTCATATTGAACTATACTGAGTACTTTTTTAAAAAAAAATTTCATATGTATATTGAGAGTATGATTTACTTGATAGAATATGAAAAATTCTAACCTTTAATGTGGCCACATACCACTTGTCACCTTAACAAAAGGAGTGAACTTCCATGCTTCTCTTTGCATCCTCAATCGTGATAACCTTTTAACAAGATTGAGTGTGATTTACCTACTTTTTATACTTGGTCTATGATTTGATATCTGTGCAATGCTAAATTTAATCTGAAATCATCCTCGCAGTTTATTGTCAGAGATGCTGAGTTTTCTTGACTGGCGAATTGTACATATGTAGTGTGTGTAGAGACTTTTTATTATTTTGGGAAGGTTGTTTAGTTTTTTTGTTTGGTTGGTTTTTTGGAGGGTTTTTTTTTTGTTTGTTTTTGGTTTTTTGTTTGTTTTTGGTTTTAGGGGGTTTTTTGTGATTTTTTTAATGTGTTTTTTTGTGGTTGTTGTTGTTTGAGTTTTTTTTAAAATTATTCCATCAATAGACATTTGTTGGTTTTAAACTAAGCATTGACAGAGAAATGTTGAAGCTTATGGGGGTTGCTTGACACAAATATACTGTCTAAATAATATGACTTTTTCTTTAATTAGCTCATTGAGATCTTGAAGAGCAACCCAGGGCTGAGGAAAACACATTCAGTTGATTTGATTTCAGAATGTTCAGTAAGTTTCTGCCCAAGTGTGTGCTTCTCTGCATTTACGTTTACTCAGAGCAATGATCTATAATGATCTCATGTGGTTGGCAGCCCAGATTCATCTGCAAAACAGCACTGTGCCCTGCAGCACTGTGCTGGGGTGTGTGCTTAGCTCTGACTCGGAGGTGATCATCATTTCCTGTGGTAGCTAGTGCTGCACAGCCCAAAATGTGAAAAAAGCTCAGAGCAGGGCAGTATGGCTGCAGGCATTTGAACTATTACAGCCAGACTTGTGAAGAATGTGACGTGTAGCTTTGTATCACACTGCAGCATGATTCCTGTCTCCAGCATTGGTGAATGACATGTTTCTGCTTTTCTACTTGTGGAAAAGTATGCTGGGAGACATTAGTGAATAGGAAGATCAGAATTTGGACTTTGGAGAGACTACAATATCTGTTTCAAAAATATGGTTAGTGGAACATACTGAATAGTCAGAATTTAAAAGCAGAGTATTATTTTCTGGTATTGTTATTACTGTAACTTATTTTAAGAGCTCTGAGTGGGAAATGCTTCAGTGGCTTAGATGTAATATCAAGTACAGAATTATCAGTAACGTAGTGTTAGTCTAACTTCAGTATTACAAAAACTTTTGGGAGTCCAGCAGATTTTTGCAGCTGTTACTGTACCTGTCTGATATTAAATAGGTGTGAAGCTGCTATTCTAGTGTTTTGGTTTCTTTCCTGGAAAAAAATATAAAGAAAAATTAGGACTGCAGTATATTATATTTCTCTGTAAAATATGAAGAAAAAAAAGGATTTGTGTCACAAAATAAATGCTCTCCACGGTTGTATGGCACCTAGTGAAGCACTTTGGAAGGAAGAGATGATGAGATTGCACTTGTTTTTCACTAAATTGCTGTATACCACTTTGCCAATTATAAACTTGGGTTTGGTTTTTTGTATTTCATTGTCATTGTTTTTCTGTATCAGCTAAATTTGTGCTAGTCACAGTGAGGCAAGAGATTATATATCCCTGTAAAAACAAGTCAGAACTCTGTAAGCTAGATTGAGAAAACAATCAGTCACTTTTTAATTGGTTACACACCCATATGTACATCCAACTAGTTGTCCAGCCCTCCTGAATATGTATGCCATTACCTACCTGCGCAGATTTTCTCAAGGTTTTTGAAGGATTGAAAAACCATTTTGATTTAATGTTTAGTTATGGATTTATAGAAGGGAGATGATTAAGAAGCATATGTTTATGTTAAAATTGACTAATGTATATGCTTTTATCATTAAATTTGTATCTTCAAAGTAGTAACTTTTGTGGTTATTGTTTGAAGAAAGGGTAATACCAACAAATGTCTCAGTTCTTTTATACTAAAGACATTTAACCAAAATAGCCTTTGCTGACATGAATTTGTCTTCCAGAGGTATGCCTACATTTGGTTTTCAAGCTGAATGTACTCTGAGGTCATTTGTAATGATTATTTGAAAGGCTGAGCTAAAGCTTATGCTAATAGAAAATATAATGTTTGATTAAACCACTGAGCCAAATTAGAGGTTCGGGGCTTCTATTTTGTAAAAAACAGGAAATGAAGAATTAGTGTGTAAATTCTTCCTTACTGCTGAGAGAGTTAGGAGATCACAGAATGCCACGTGTTGTAGTTCTGCTTGAATCTGTCTCTATTATGTCAAATGGACAGTGTGTGGAAGCTATTTTCAGTGGAACAGATATTCCTCTGAAAACTAATGAATTTATCTCAAACTGGAGGTTCAGCTTTCTTTTCTCTTCAGCCATGCTCCTTAAGATGACAGGTAATCTGCAAGACCACTTTCTGTGGTGGAATCATGGAATAGTGAATCTCAGGATAGTAATGATGACACTGGACTTACGGCAGTACAGAATGTTTGGAAACTCTTGATTTTTAGCTTGTCCATGTAAGATTTACTTGGTAGCGTAGTAATTTGTCTTAGAGAATTTGTGAAATATGAGATGATGTAATGGTACTTCAAGTTACAGTTGAGGAAAGGGGGAAATTTGCCTATTTTGGATCCCATTTTTATCTTTTTGATGTACCCATGGAAGCCTAATATGTGATTTTTTTTCCCAAGTTTTTCGTGTAAGTTTCGTGGTTCTTGTTCAAGTTAACAGCTTTTGTTTAATGAACTGCTTATGAGCAGCAAGACTTCATGTAGACTTGCCTTTTGGGGGAGGATTGCAGCTCTCCTCATGGACAACTTCAACACAAATTCCCTTTCCAATTTAGTACTTCCGCTGTCATGTTTCTGCTGCCCCAGACATTGCTGCTTCAATGTGGAATTTTAGTAGGAGTTTAAAAGCCAATACAGATCTGTTCTTGCAGGATTATGAAATCTGGAGCTATTTTTAACTACCTGATAAAATTTCTAAATTTCAGTAAGAAAGGCTGTGCACTGGATTGTACTGTTCAACTTCACATGCATCTAAACCAGTGTTCTTTTTTATTTGGAGTTTATTAGCACTGTGTAAAGTTTAGTAGTAGTTAATTGTGTCTGTTTTTAGATGCTTACCATTTATCTTAAATCTCTCTGTTGCCAAAATAGGGCTTGAAACATGAACTTCCAAGAAAAACTGTCAAACCACAAAGCAAAAAATCAAACCCAACAATAATAAACCTCTACCCTCAAATGCTGAAAAACTTGGACTATTTGACTCGCTGTATGAATCCAGAAGATGGAACTTGAAGACGGCACGCAGTACATTATATAATTTAAGGTTTGACTGCAATGCGCTCACTTAGGTTTCCTCCCCTTTAAGTTTGTCAGCAATTCTGCTTGTATTGGAGCAGGTAGTGTTTAGTCAGTCAAGCTAAGAAGCAGACGTTAGCTGTCTTGTGTTGCGTGGCTGGGCAGGCAGCGTTTCCTGCAGCATCTCAGGTGGTTCTCGATAGTGCCGTGGCGCTGCTGGCTCTGGCACTGAGCTGCTGCAGCAGCTGCAGCACGTGGGCTGTGGGCCGTTGTGGCTGCGGACAGTAACTTAACTGATGTGTTCAAAATTAGAATGTTTACTGTAATTACCACTGCTTGCTTTTTTGTCTCTATAGTGGATGTTGCTTTACTAGTCATTTTGTGTGATATTTCATTCCTGACACATCAGGGTGAATTAAACAAACATTCATCATGAAATTGTTCCTCTTCACACTATTAGCTCATACCTATTTACACACTATAAATCATATCCTTGCTTCATTTTCTTCCTTTTCTTCTTCCTTCTACACTGAGTCACTGGCATTTGCTTTCATGGATCTTCCCTGACCTACTTCTATTCGTGAGCAATTAGTACATTGCTTTGGTGGTAAAATAGTCCTTTACTGGTATGGGTATTTTTACAGAGCAAAGTACATCCAAAAATGGTTTTCATAAATTGCTTATATACTCTGTAATGTGTTTAAGATGGTCTTAGCCTTTTCTCTGTATTCTTTTATTGATGTATGGATTTAAGTCTAGCATAGGAAGTATACAAGTTAATTATATTTTTTTTAGTCTTCTTTCTGAGTTCTTGGTTTTTCATGACAGAATAAGTTGTTACTGACCGTTGAAGTGGTCAGGAGAGATGTAAATGAGAAATCAAACTTATTTGATTCTGAAAATTCCATTTTTTTTTACTGTAGAACTTTACTCACAGTAAGAAACCTTGTTTCAGACATACTATAAATGGATTTTGTAGGCCAGATTCATTCATATTGATATGCTTCACTCTGTTTGGAAACTTGTAGTGTTGAATGTGTACTGGGGTTTTTTGCTGGGATGATGCTGCTAATTTTCCAGTTTCGCTCAACGGATTTTCATTAGGCATAACCGGGTGGATAAGTTAAAAGTCATGTTGTGTTCTAGTTCTGCTGGGTCACCACCTGTGGAAGAGATCTTGAAGTATATCATTGCAGAGAAGGATTTCCCTTTCCCTGGGCAGTGCATAATTTTTTCTCAGAGCCTGTATGAGAGGTCACAACTCAGCACTATGGTGTTTTGATCTGCAGAAAACCTGTCTTAGGTAGGCTAAAGGGATTCTGAAATTGAACAATGTTTGTGATTCAGAGACTTGGATTACTAAAGTGGCACAGCATGTCATAAGGAAGGGATGTTTGATGACATAACATGAATGCTTTATCAGTACTTTATTTGCAGCAGATAATTTGTTTCTGACCTCGCTGAGTAATCTAGTCGCTTGAAACATGAAGCATATGCCACTGAAACTTTTTCTTCAATACGGTGCCGCACTATTTTTAATACTATAAATGTGGATGTATATGTTGTGCAGGTCTGTGGCAACATGCTGAAACACATAAATCATCTGATCTTCCCTGGCTTGTGTGATGCTTGATGATTAAGCATTACCATAAAAAAAAATAAAAATAAAAATAGTGAGTGGATGTCAGAGAGCTTGTGTTGTCATCCCCACTCATGACTATGCCTGGAGATGTTTGAATTGCTTCACTAGAGATGATTCAGATGTTTCCAATTACCTCACTGTGACTATTCAGTGTGGTGATCTGCGTGTGTAATAGGTTTCCTTCCTCAGTAGCTATATTGCCATGTGGAGCTGAAGTTTGCTCCCAGACTTAGTCTGTGTGCTGGGTTTTATAAGGGATGATAATTTGAGCTGTAGCTAGAATCAAGTTAGTCTTGCTGACACAGCTTTCTTAGCACACAATTGCAGTTGAAGAAGGCAGTTTGTGTTCTCATGGTTCATTTTTATTTCTTTATGGGGAAATTCTGAGCCAGTGAAAGACTTATCTATGGTGTAACTTTGTCTTTAGAAGGGAGATACGCTTATGTAACTAGTCCCAGTTTAGATACACAGCTAACTCTTTTAAGTGTGGACAATAAAAATTTGTGGGGAGAAGAAATTATTTATGTACATTTGTAAATGGTGTCAAGTATGTGTCATACTTCATTTTCTTCTGTTATATTTTTCATAAGGCTTTGTTAAATAAAAAGTAATGATAAGTAGTTATGTCTGTTTCATAAGCTCAGTTTTAATCTGGAAAAAAGCTACATCAGACATACCAGTTTTTTATAACCATTATTTATTGTTTTGCTAGTAAAGGGATATAACTGTGTTCGGAAACTCAAACACGAACAGACTTTAATTTTTACTGCTCCATGTGACTGACGAGGAATGCCAGCTTGCTGGCTCCAGGTAGATGTGTAGTGGTGTCTTAACATTGTGACCGTGGAGTGTTTGGTCACTTACCTTTTAGCATAAGTTTGCAGATGTCTGGTTCCTGCAGAACAAACACCCCTTCATGAAAACCACCATAGCTGGCATTAATTGATGCCCTCTGCCACAGACTAGACAGAGAACAACAGCTGAATGGGCACAGTGAATGGATTTTGTTTTTTCACCTTCCCCTGGGAAAATAATGCTTCTAGATGCTTAATTATGATTTAATTAAAAAACTTTTGGTCAGCTGTCAGTGGGAGGGAAGGAGAATGTGGGTCTCACTAAAGAGAGGAGGGTCTTTTGTTTGCAAACTGAATTTCTGAGCTGCAGTCAATGTGTGCACGCTCAAATGTGGGACACTGATGGTGCTGCCAGAGGTCTTGTGGGAACAGACGTAGTTTTGAGATTGAATGCCTTCCACTTAATTGTTCATATTCAGTCTCCAGTAAAGGGCATAGTTTTTGAACACCCATATTTTGCCCTAAATAATGATTTTAATTTTTAAAAAGTTTTTTCTTTTTTTCCCTGAAGTCCAATACATTAACTGCTTAAGCGTTACTGACTACTTATGTCCAAACAAAAGGCAGGACAGAATATTAATTGCAAAATGTTTATATTTCTTGTATAGAAAGTGTGACACTTTAGTTATATAATACTGCCTCTTGTGTTTTTTAAAACCTGAGAAGGGAAAAAGAATAGGACCACTTTTCCTATTATTTGCATTTATTCCCTTAAGGAAAAGATGCAAATTTGCGTCGTATTGTTTAAAATTAGGCATTTATTGCAAATTTTTGGCAACTCTCATATTTGCATGAAGAAGGAAGCAATTAGTGCAACAGTGCTGCTGAAAGGATGAAGATTTTTTCTCTCACATGTCAAATGCTCAGTAGGCAGCTGTGCTTCATCACTGTAGTGCTTTCCAATCTGTAGGTGTGTATCCCCACTTCTGGTTCTCAAGTGGTTAAACGGTAACTTTCTTAGTAGGTGCGTATGTCTTCAGAGGACTGTCCTCCTTAAACACTTTTCCCTTCTCTGCTTTTTTCTTTGCCCAAATGGGAAGCCTGTGCAAGTAGGAATAAAAGAATTCAGACTCTCATCCTGGTGAGTGTGATAGTAAAAGCATTCAGAATCCTCTGCTACTGTGTTTGATCTGCTGTATAGTTTTCCTTCAGTCAGATGCATTGCTCTGACATTGTCTTATCTGTTCATTTCTTAAATCTTTGGTAGTATTTGCTAAAGGTTTGAAGACAAAGCATTTAATCCGTCATGTGCAGCCTCATAGTTTTGAGAGAATGGGAGCTTCCAGATTTAACAAAGAAGGAAAGAAGCAGTGCTGTCCTGTGTGGATTTAATGCTCTTTTGGTTAAAAATGAATTATTTCTACTTAATTATAGCAGAAAGGAGTCAAGTGTAATTATAATTGAATTAGAATGTAAAACTATGCAAAATCTGTCTCCTTCAAGCATCTCCCAATCTTCTACCCTTGAATTTTAGGATGTGATTACTTTAGTTCTACTACTTGAAGCCTATTAGGAGAAAAAAAGGTTAGGGGATGTGGAAAACAAAGGAAAAAAAAGTCTTAAAACTGTTCTAAAAATACTATAAAATAATGTAGGAAAAAAAATTTTTACAATTTTGTCTCTTAGTGGCTTTTCTCATCAGTCGAGTCTCTGGAGTACGGTGCAAACCAGTCGGTGTTTCATGTGATAAAGGGTGCTATGTAGACTGCTGCTTTAATAAGCTTCTGACTCTTTTTATGTGAAGGAGCGTTGGCAATACATTTTTTTAATAGGTACCAACAAATAGAGGAGGTTGAAAGGAAGATGAAGCACAACTTCCATAGCAAGAAGTAGGGCAAACTAAATAGTTCCTTATTTTCTTCCCCCAACTGGAAATGGATTAGTCATTTTTGCTGTGTCTCTTAGATATCTACCAAGGAAGTAAGCTTTTTTAGACTGACTGCATTTAACTACCTAATTTCTAAACATGACAGACTTTAACCCACTGGCATTTTAGTATCGATGCCATGCAGACACTTTCAGCCAAGAGAAGTACTCCTTCAAGTTCCTTTCCATGCTATTTGGGGAATGTGCTCACTGCTATGAGGCAGCCTGTATGGCTGATCATCCTGACCTGCTGACTCCTAGATACATGGTAAGTTAGGAACAGTGGTGCTCCGAGCAAGTAAGAAGCAAAGCCCAAGAGGAGGCAGGTGTAAGGGGAAAACAGAATGAGAAAGCTGGAGAGAACATGAACAGGGTTTCACTGTGGTAGGTAACCGGACAAACAGGTCTTTGGTCTGTAATCTGGAGACACTCCCATGTTTTATCTAAATTCTGAACTCTATTGGCCTCAGTTTCAACCAGAGTTACAGAAAACTCAGGGTATGTGCTTGGCTCCCTGGCAGTACTGAAATGCCCTGGGGAATTGGCTGGAGTTAGTCCTTGGGTCTGGATGAATGTTGTTCAAAGGAAATATGGCTGAACAGGATCTGTTGGTTTATTGGTTTTGTTTGGGGCTATTTTTTGAAGGGACTGACTGGGTAAAAGTTGCTGTTATACTGACTGCTTTGTTCAGTGTAAATGTGGAAAAGGCTGTTGTTCCCCACTGGGGGGATGGAAGGGTGAGGAGGTGTTCCCTCAGGTGGGCATCCCTTGTCCAAGTCTGACTGCTTGTGTTGTGAGCAGCAGTGGCAGGGCTCCAGCCTGGCTCCTGAACCAGGGACAGAGCCAGTGGCAAGTCTCGCCTGTGACAGTGTCTGTGTTACAGCCTTGCTGACAGCACGCCAGCCTCAGGTGAAGTGACAGCTCCGGGGGAAATGGCATCCAAGATCCTGACTCACCTCCTTCTG